>JAADWV010000376.1:0-33992 GCA_023336295.1 Pythium folliculosum
GAGGACATCGTTGAAGCACTTCTCGCCGCGGGGGCCGACGCGCACTGGGCCGACGACCACGGACGCTCTGCGTTCCTAGTCGCGGCAAAAAACGGTCGTTTACGCGTGATGAAGATGCTGTTTGCGATGGGCGTCGACGCGGACGTGGCGATGGTCTCGGGGGAATCGGCGCTGCGGGTGGCCACGTCCCGGGGCCACTCCGAAGTCATCCAGTGGCTCTCCACGCACACGGCGGCGGTCGCGGACTGAGACGAACACGGATATCTTCCCACGTGAGAGCGCTCCAGTATACGCGTAAAGATCGTGTGTGCGTGGTATGATAACGGATGACACTGGCGCAGTGCGAGCTGTGTTGTCTCCGTGCAGGTCGATGGTGACACGCATTTGTGGTCTGGAACCCGGCGAGCAATGAGAATCTCAGATCTCATCGAGTTGTCTGAGACCGTCAGCACAGACCATCACTCTGCTTTCTCAACCCAATCTTGGGAACCAGGTTGCTGACTGTCCTCCCCCCTTGCGACGATGCGAGCGACGTGGCCCAGTAATCCTACCCGCCCACTTCTGCCATGGCAGCTTCGGCGTCAGCTTTTCTACGCGACGCGGCGGAGGGCGACGCGGCGGCGGTGCGGCGGTGGCTGGCAAGCGGCGTCTCTGTCGACGCCACGGACGCCACGCGTGGTGAGACCGCGCTGTTCAAGGCCGCCGCGCGTGGGCGGCACACGACCGTAAGCGCGCTGCTGGCTGAGGGCGCCGCCGTCGACCGCGCGAACAGCATCCGTCAGACGCCGCTGATGGTCGCGGCGCAGGGCGGATTTGGTTCGGTTGTCGCGGCGCTGCTCGCGGCTGGCGCGGACGTGCACGTGACGGACAGCGTGGCTGTCCGCACGGCGCTGTTTGAAGCCATCGCTGGCGACCACGCCGCTGTGGCCGCGCTGCTGCTTGCAGCGGGCGCGCGTGTGGACCACGTGGACGACTTCGGGTTCTCCCCGCTGCTAGAGGCCGCTCAGTACGGCCATACCGAAATCGTTCGCTTGCTGCTCGACGCGGGGGCCACGTTAAACCACACCAGCCCGCGACGAGAGTCGCCGCTCATGATCGCAGCACGCCGAGGGTTTCTCGAGACGACGGGGGAGCTACTGCGAGCCGCGCGCGCCGACGACATCGACCGGGTGGACATCCACGGCGAGACGGCGCTACAACGCGTAGCCGAGGCGGGCCACGTCGACGTGCTCGACCGGCTCCTCGCGGCTGGTGCGGACAAGGACCGTTCAAACCGGAACGGCGAGACCGCGCTCATGCGAGCGTCCGCGAGGGGCCACACGGACTGTGTCGCGCTGCTGCTCGTTCGCGGAGCGGCGGTGCACGTCATCAACCGGACGGGCGAGCCCGCGCTTCGGCTCGCAGCGCACGGCGGCCATGCTGATGTGGTGGAATTACTGCTCAACGTACCCAGCGCGGATGGCGTCAGTGGCGGGGACATCGACCACAGGAGCTTTGAGTTGAAGCGCGCAGTCGACGCCGCGGCGCGCAACGGACACACGGAGGTCGTCAGCGTCCTACTAGCGCACGGCGCCGACCCGAATCGCACCGACGGCACCGACAGAGCGAGCGCGCTCCTGGCCGCGTGTTCCAAAGGCCACGAGGATGTTGTAGCGCAGCTGCTCCGCGACGGCGCCAACGACGTGCCCAACAACGGCTCGAGCGCCGCGCTGCTGGCGGCGTGCGCGACCAAACACGCGGAGGTGGCTCGCACGCTGCTCGCAGGAGGCGCCGACGCGCGCGCCGTGGGGCCTTACGGCTTCACACCACTGCACCGCGCCGCCGAGAGGGAGGAAGTCGCTCTCGTGGGAATGCTGCTCTCAAAGGGAGTGGACATGGACGCGACGGCCGAGGGCGACGGCAGCACGGCGCTGCAGACCGCGGCGAGACGCGGCCACGACAACGTGGTCGCGCTGCTCCGCGCGCGCGGCGCCGTCGACGATCCGACCGCCACGAGGCAGCCTACCACCGCACGCAACTTGTTGATGGAGCGCAAGCTTCTCGAGGTCCGCGAGGTGCGGTGACAAGATACCAGTGGCTCGAAGCACCGCCGTTTGGAATGACTGATCTAGCTTCGTCGGGGGGCGTCAGTGTACTACAGTACCACGCAGGAGAAGCCCACGTAAACTTAGGACGCGCAGGAAGCGGTGCAATTCCGATCTCATACACATGGAAGCAAGTTTCGTAGACAAGGCAGCAATATTAATGGCATTCGTCTCGTCATTCAAAGCTCCACGCGCTCGATCTGCTGTCTCCGACGACAGCAGCGAGGAATCGGCCGAGCATTCCCCAAGGTCAAAGCGCAGGTCCACGCTCGGAGCTGATACCCAAGTGCTCGTTCGCTTTGAGCCAATCATCACTGGATACGTACGTAAAAAAGCGAACTTTCCGCCAGTCACGTTCCACACGACGAGCTCATCAACCCATTTCAAGGGCAAGTCGACAACATAGCGAACGCCGCGGCGGCGCAGCGCCGTCTGCTGCGCGCGGCGGGCGCGGGCCACCTGGGCGACGTCAAGCGCGCGCTAGCCAAGCGCGGCGTGCGCATCGACGCGGTCGACAACTCGCTCTGCGGCGACGGTCTCTCTCGGCGCTGGGCCGCCATCGCGGCAGGCCACGCTCACGTCGCGCAGTGGCTGCTCTCGGCCGGCGCCGACGCCAGCAACGTCGGTGCGGTCGCGAGCCGGCGCTCATGTGCGTGGCGCGCCACGGACACCTCGACGTGGTCGACATGCTGCTCGAGGAGCCCTTCCACAGCGACGTGAACGCGGTGGATCGCTACGGCGGATCGCTACGTCGATTCGGTGCTCATGCCCGCGTGCGAAGCGCGCCAGTGCGACGTGGCGCGCGAGCTCGTGCTCACGGTCGCAGTGGCCAAGCGCGCGGACAACGTGGTCGCCACGCTGCTCGGCGAGGTCGACACGGTCTGCGACGCGATCGACGCCGGCGACGTGGCGACCGCGAAGCTCCTGCTCGCCGCGGGCACGAGCTTGGAGAGAGCAGCGGCGTCCCCGTAGTCACCACGGCGCGATCCGCGCCGTGCGACGGCGTAATACTGCGTTGGTGCGTGTGGTGCTGGACGCGTGCGCGGACGTCAACGAGACCGACAGGCACGGCTGCTCACCGCTAGCCATGGTGCTGCGGTGCCAGTGTCCAGTCGTCGCCGAGATGCTGCTCGCGGTCCATGGGGTCAAGATGGACAACGCGGACACTGCCGGCGACACGGCACTGCTCTGGGCCGCCGCGCACGGGTTCGTCGACATCCTCGAACGGATGAACGTCCACCACGTGAACCGCGCCGGCGAGACGGCGCTGACATGCGCGTGTGGCAGCGGCGAGATGGACGCGGTGGAGACGCTGCTCGCGCGAGGCGCCTCAGCGGACGTGGAAACGAAGCTCGGGTCGACGCCGCCGTTTTATGCGAGCAAGTGCGGAAGCGTGGGCGTCGTGGAGAGGCTGCTTCCCGTCGAGGGGCTCTGTGTGCACCACGCGAACCGCGATGGCGACTCGGCGGTCACGCTGGCGGCGCGTTGCGGGCGTGCGGCTGCTGCTCGCGCACGGCGCGGAGGTGGACCACGCCGGCAAGCACCAAGCCACGGCGCTCGTGGCGGCCGCGGGATACGGCCACGCGGCGGTGGTCGGCGCACTGCTGGCGGCGGGCGCGGACGTTCGCGCCACGGACATCCTGGGCACCTCGGCGTTCTTGCGCGCGGTCGAGCGTGGTCAGCTGCGCGTGATCAAGGTGCTGATCGAGTTTGGCGTCGACGTGAACGAGACGAAGCGCGATGGGACGTCGGCGGTGGCGCTCGCGAACAAGTGGTGCCAAAATCACGTTGCCCGCTGGCTGCGTGGCCACTCGACGGCGGACAAAGAGCAGTGGACCAGTCGGCTGGGAAGCGATAAGATCGAGAAGCGCAAGGTTCCCGTCGCAAGTGTCAGCTTAATATATTCACGGACGGAGAATCCGGCTAAATAAAATGGGGGGAGAGACGAACGCTCCATGGAGCCTACTTGTGCGTGCCGAAGACGACCGACCAAATATCGTGCTGCTCGCCCTGGGTGGCGGAGGGCGCTGCGGCGGCGGCAGCGGCGGCCGTACGCGCCGGCGGCGAGTTGAGCGCGAGCGGCGACTCGTCGTGGGCCTCCTGGAGCAGCGTGGCGTAGTCGACGCCGTACACTTCGCACCACGCGAGCTCGCCGTTGGACATGGCGGCCGTGAGCTCCGCAGCTACGTCGTGGTGCGCGTCGTGCGCGACGGCGAGCGGCGCCGACTTGGCCGGCGTGGCCTTGGAGGACGTGGCGAGCAGGCGGCGCGAGGCGGCCGAGGCGGAGGGGCGGAGCAGAGCGCGGGCCGAGGCGTGCATCTTCTTGTGGACGAAAGGAAGATGGAGAATTGGATTGTGAGACCGTGGTGGTTCAGTGCGTGTTTGATGGCCTTCTGGTGGTGGCTGGATGGGCCAGGACTTGGGGGATCCCCAAGGGCCGTGTGTCGACGCTGTCGCGTCTTTTTGCGGCTGCTGAAGTTGCAGTTGCGGGCCGCAGCCAATCACGCGCGGGCCTTCAAGTGGGCGCGTTGACGTCGCCACTGTCACGTGAGACGAATGCCGCGCGGTAAGTTCGGATGGCTACAAAGCAGCGACCACTAAGTGCGTGAGACACAACCCGACGACGCGCGGAACAAACGCAAACACAGAGAAACTGAGACCGACAGACTTGAAGTTGCTCTGCTCCAGGGTTCCCAGCCATGCTGGCGCAGGTAACGGCATTTGGTTGAAGCTGCACGGCTTGCCGTCTGAGAACCTTCTTTCTATTACCTAAGATTCCAGGGCGTTGCCCCCTCTTGAGGCCGCGGCCGCCTCGGCCACCCCCGCCGGCTCCGCAGCTCGCACGTAGCCAAACACTTTGCTGCCCAGGAACGTGAGGAACGGCGGCAGCTCGGCGCGCCGCGGCATGAAGTTCTTGCCGTCCCAGTAGCCGTCGCGGCTCCACGCGGCGAGCTGCGTGCAGCGCAGCAGCAAGTGGCCGTCGTCCTCGTCCACGCGGTCCACGCGCGCGAGCACGTGGGCGGCGCAGTCGCGCAGCGCCAAGCACGCTCGCGCGGCGGCCTCCACGGCCTCGCGGTGGAGCTCCTGCTTGGACAGCTTCTGCTTCTTGGGCGGTTGCGCGCCGGCGTCGTGGTCGTTCATGGTGGGCTCGGACCACTCGCCGCCACCGGGTGCACAGCTCGCGAGACGAAATGCCTCAAACTTGTCGACGCTCGCGCCCGAGCAGCCGCCGATCGAGAGCACGAGCTCTTCCATGCCCACGACCGGCACGTTGAGCACTGTGCGTGGGAATGCACATCGCGAGTTAGAAGAAGAGCACAGTCTCGTGACCCTGGCTGGGGTGACGATCCTCGCGTACCAAAGTGCGCGCCGACGCGGTTGACGAACTGCGCCGAGTGGCGATTGCGGTTCATCGAGCACACGAAGCCGCCCTGATGAGAGAGAGTGTGAGGAATCGCTCATTGGATCAGTTCAAACACCACGGTCTCCGTTATCATGTGCGCTGTACCTGGTTGTTGATGGGCGTGAGCCACGTGATGGTCATGACGTTGCGGCGCCGCGTCGCTGCATCCCGCGCCGTCAGTAGACACACGGGGTTCGCGTAGAGCACGCGCGAGAGCATCCCGCGCTCCACGGCCACCCAGCGCGGCCCCGCGGCGGCGGCGGCGTCCGCTGCAGCGTCCTCGGCCATTTTCCGAGTCCAGTTCGTCCACTGAACGGGTCCCGTCGCAACACACACTTCAATTCGCGTAATAGTGCTGGTTTGTGGGTCTATTACGGTAATAATACGAGTCAATGCCGCCTATACATGATATATATGGGACGGTCTGATTGACTTTCGCAATCTCTCTATTTTAGGGAAGGTCTCACGTGGCATATCGGAAGGCTCATCGCGCGACGATCGCCGCCTTCACGCTCTCTCTCTGTACGAACAACGACGATCGCTAGCAGCATGGCGCCGATGAACCGCCGCGCCGCCGCCGGCAGCTTCGAGCTCGTGATCCAGGACGACGTGCTCGCCGTGCTCCACGCGCAGCAGCCGCGCTGCCTGCTCGTGCCGCGCGGGCGCTGCGAGTCGGCCGCGCAACTGCAGCTCGCGACCGACGACGCGCGCGACTTCCGCTCGGTGCACGGCCGCCGCATGGCCTTCGACGCGATCTACGGCGTGTTCACGCTGCTGCGCGGGCCGTACCTGGCGCTCGCGACGCAGTCGCGCGTCGTGGGCCGCGGCGTCGACGACAAGGAGATCCGCCGCGTCGAGAAGCTCGAGCTCATGCTGATCCCGACGCAGCAGCTGCCGCTGCTCTCGCCCGCGCAGGAGGAGGACGAGGCCGCGTACATCGACATGCTCACGCGCGACATCCACACGCAGCAGCTCCACTTTTGCGCGGACTACGACCTCTCACATTCGCTCCAGCGTGCGTGCACCTTTGAAATCGACTGCGGAGGAACCATGGCATGGCTCACGTTTTGCGCTTGTATCCCTTAGGTATCGCGGCGTTCGACGCGAGCACGTTGAGCAACAGCGCGGCCATCGCCGAGCGCGCAGACCGCCGCTTCTGCTGGAACTACGGCGTCTGCCAGCCCTTCCTCGGTAAGGTGTTGTATTCTGGAGCGCTCCTCTGGATGTTTCTCACCACGCTAACCACATGTGGTCTGCAAATCCCTAGACAAGAAGCTGTTTGCATGGATCACGCCCATGGTGCAGGCCCACGTGGAGGTGACCGAGCGCCTGAGCGTGGGCGACGCGGCGTTCAAGATCGTGTATATCTCGCGCCGCGCTGCGCGCCGCCAGGGCTGCCGCTTCACGATGCGCGGCATCGACGACGACGGCAACGTGGCCAACTTTGTCGAGACCGAGCAGATCTGCGTGTTTGCGGACGGCCGCCAGACGTCGTTCGTGCAGATCCGCGGGTCCATCCCGGTCTTCTGGAGCTCGCCCGTGACCATGAAGTACGCGCCCAAGGTGTACCAGCGCGGCGTCGTAGAGAAGGACGTGGCGGCGTTCCAGCGCCACGCGAACGAGCTCATCGACCTCTACGGGCGCGTGGTGATGGTCAACCTTATTGACAAGAAGAAGGAGCAACTCAAACTGGGCGAGGCGTTCGCCAAGACTGTCGTAGGGGCCGCCACCCAGGACTCGCACATCCTCGCGAACGTGCGGTACGTCTGGTTCGACTTCCACCACGAGTGCCGCGCCATGAAGTGGCACAACCTCGCCAAACTGATCCAGCAGGTGGAGGAGGACTTCCAGGGCCACGGCTTCTTCTCGCGCGGCGCCGATGGCTCGGTGGTCTCCACGCAGTCGGGCGTCGTGCGCACCAACTGCATGGACAATCTCGACCGCACGAACGTTGTGCAGTCGCTGTTCGCGCGCCGCAGCCTGCTGCTCCAACTCGGCGAGAGCGACGCGCTGCGCGACGTGCTCAACTCGCCGTTCGAGGCGTTCGAGCGCGTGTTCAAGAACGTCTGGGGCAACAACGCCGACGCGATCTCGCTCTTCTACGCCGGCACCGGCGCGCTCAAGACCGACTTCACGCGCACGGGCAAGCGTACCAAGCAGGGCGCGCTCATGGACGGCTACAACTCGTGCGTGCGGTACGTGACCAACAACTTTTTGGACGGCCACCGCCAGGACGTCGTGGACCTGCTGCTGGGCCGGTATGTCGTGTCGCGCAGCAAGCCGTCGCCGCTGCGCCAGCAGAGCAGCGACCGCGAAACGCTCGAGTCGTTCCTCACCAAGCTGCTGGGCGTCGTCGCGTTCTTCTTCTTCATCGAGTCGCTGCGCAGCGGGGCTGCTGGCGGCGGCAGCGGCCTTGGCTTCCTCTTCAACAAGCTCTTCCGTGCGCTGCTCTGGACGCTGCTCGCCGGTGGCATCTTCTTCGCGCAGCAGCTCAAGAAGGGCACGGCGCTCGGCCAGCGGCTCGTGCAGCCGCCGCGCTTCCGCCCGCAGGACGGCTGTATGGTCGCGTGGAAGAACTAGGCTTAGTAGCAGCTCCATCGAAGAGGATAAAGACCCAACAACTGTGTATACGATCTAGACGATGACATTTTGGTTTTCGCAACACATACACACGCATTGTTGTCTGTCTAGGTGAGACCGTGGCGGTCTCCGCTATTTACTTGGTGGCGCGCTGGCCCACGAGGTCGACGTAGCTCCCGCCGCTCGCGTTGCCCGGAGAGACCGTCGCAGCCGCATCGCCAGGTGTGGCCTTGGCGGTGGCAGCGGGTGTGCTGGCAGCCTTTCCATAGGCCTTGGCGTAGGCGAGAGCCTTGGCGTTGGCCTGGGCAGCGGCCTTGGCAGCGTCCGGGCAGGGCGTCGCCACCGGCTGCGTCGAGGGCACAGGCGACGGGGCCACAGCGGCGCTCTGCTTGGCCGGATTGTTGTTGTCGTTGCCGTTTTTGCCGCTGGCGCCGCCGTTCTTGGGCTGCGGGCAGCCAAAGGTCTCAACCATCTGCGCCTTCCACTCGGTCACCTTGACCGAGTCGGCCTTTCGGTTGATGCGGTCCGCGATCTGCTTGCAGCGCGGCTCGCCCTGCACGCCGAAGCGCTTCTTGAACTCGGCCGAGTACGAGGACACGCCGCCGAGGCACTCGTCCTGGAAGAGGCACGCCATCTTCTCGGCCTCGAGCACGGCGTTGCCGCCGCGGCGCTTGACCGCCTTGTCGGCGTTCTTGACCCAGCCGTGGACCTTCTGCGCGGCCGACTCGGTCGTGGCGTTGATCAACGCGCCCATGCTGGGCGGCCTGGGCGCCGAGATGTTGTTGCTGGGCGACGGGGTGTTGTTGGCCGGCGCCACGATCGTGGCGTCCGCCGTGACAGCACTGCCGCTGGCGCTACCGCCAGCCGTGGCGACTTCCTCCTCAAGACGCCGCGCCGTGCTCGAGGCGCCGCAAGTCGTGTAGAGCGAGCCCAGGAGCCCCTGCGGCTCGTACGAGTAGCTGCTGGCGCCTAAGTCGCGCGTGTCCACGAGCGCGGCGAACTGCTGCGGCACGGCCGCGAAGTAGCGTCCGACGATCGGGTCCCGCGTGGCGTTGAGCGCGCTGCGGCCCAGAAAGCCCGTGCGCATGGTGATGAAGTCGGTCGGGTTGAAGCGGCCGCCGTTGCGGCGCTCGCACGAGGACCACGAGACACTCGAGGCCTTCTGCGCGAACGTGAGCTTCTGCTCGCCGACCTTGCACTTGTGGAAGATGGCGTGGAGCATGTCGACGGTCGCGTGGTGCGACCAGAAGACCGGGTCGGCGGGCGACTCGAACGTGGCCATGGTCGCGCCCAGATCGGCATGGATGTTGTTGTGGACGCCCTGCTCGATGGCCGTCGACATCTCGCCGATGGTGGCGGCGCCAAAGAGCTGCGCGCGCACGGACGCGAAGCTGGCCGAGGCCGGGAAGCGCACGCGCGTCCAGTCGGCGCGCGGCACGCACTTGGCGCAGCGCCGGCCCGAGACCTGCGAGCTCTCGCAAAAGTGGTTCATCGGCGCGTCGGCCTCGCAGTAGCCCGAGACCGGGTCGCCGTTGATCGTGACCGTGCGCACGCCGCTGGACACGGGCGCCGTGTTGCCCAGGTACGAGAGCGCCGGCGAGCACGCGAGGATGTTGCCGCACTGACCCGTGGCGAAGCGGCTGTAGTCGGTGAGCCAGTCCCAGTAGGGCACGGTCACGCACGCGTAGCGCGAGCCCTGGCCGCGGAGCATGTTCTCGAACGCCGTGAGGAAGAGGCGGTGCCAGTACACGAACATGCACTGCCTGTGGGCCTCCATCTCGGACATCATCTCGGTGTGGATCTCGACAAACTTGATGTACGCACCCGAGTCCATGGAGGCCGCCACGGCGTCCTTATAGAGCTGGCGCTCCGTGCTCGAGAGTGAGGACCACGAGCGGCGCACGCGCGCGCTGGTGCACTGCGCGTCGGTCGTGGTCGTGGACGACGCGAGCGCGAGCAGCAGCACGCTGAGCAGCGAGCTCAGGCGCCAGAGCATCATCTTGGGTGGGATGGACGACTTGGAGAGGGAGGAGGGAGATACCGACGGAGACAAGTGAGACCGTCGGTGTTGAGGGGGAGTGGCGATCCGTACTCGAAGGCGAGTTGGCAAATGAGGACGAGGCAGAGGACGAGGCCCCGTCCGCCTTCCAGTCCATGACGGGACGGTGTCTCAGTCGGCAGAGAGCAGAGAGCGCTGCCAAGGCGCGGCCTTGGTGGCCCTCGCCCGGCTGGTGCCAGTGGCTGTGGTTACGATCTCTCTCTTGCGCGGATCCGGTAGATCAGGCGGAGTGACGAGAGCGAGCGAGCACCGAATGTCTCTGCGCACCGGAGCGTCACCCGCGGGTGGCTCTTGGTCACGTGGCGCCTCCGTCCGTCCTTCTTTCTCTCCCTCCGCGCGGCAGAGGACGAGGACGTCCTCTGCGTCCAGTGCGGCAGCTGTGGCTCGCCCCGTGCGGCCTCTCTGGCTACTGTGGCCTCCGGAACGGGGCATCTGGCTCGTGGTCCCCACTTGGAGTCCGAGTCCCCTCCAGTCCGACTAGAATGACTTCTTCTCCGACCAAAAGAGTTGTGGATCACTTTGCTGCACGTGGATCGACGATGCCACGACCGTCCGTACCGTACTGTAGGTCCCACATAACATCAAGAAGTGATAGGACAGTGCTGCTCCGAGAATGAGATCCGCCACCGAATGTGGCTCTTTTATCGTCAGTCTTAGCTCAACTCGCGGTCCATAAAAAGTGCCGGACGCGCTCACGGCGATGGCGCGCCACGAGCGGCGCTGTCCAGCTCTACCCGCCAGCCGTGGTCGGAGAAGGCACGCCCGTGGTCGGCGCGGGCGTCGTCGGCAGGATGCCCAGCAAGTCCTTCTTGTTGCGCGGGTACCACTTGTAGTAGGAGACCACGACGATCGCGGCCGCGAGGATGAGCATCACGAGCCAGAGCAGGATCTTGTTGGTCAGCGCCTTCATGGTCAGCCGCCGCAAGTGGCTCTTGGCCTCGTCCGTATCTTCCTGCGCTTGGCCCACCTGTTGTCAGCGTGACGCGTCGGTCGGCAAGTGCGTCAGTCGCTCGGGCTGTTCACACCCGCAAAGGCAACCAGCTCCAGCACGTACGTCCAACTGCGCGTGCTCCAGCTGGTTGCGCTGCTGAAGAAGGTTGTTGGCCGTATTCGCGGCTGATAACATCGCCAACACACCACGCTTCAGACGCGTCCCAAGAGATAGAGCACCCGTGGGATCCGTATTTGTCCGTACCGATCGCTTCCGTCTCTGCGAGCGTGCGCTGGGCCTCGTCGAGATGACGGCCGTTGCTAAAGACCCCACAGAACCACGCACGGTCAGCCCCTATCCCCAAAGAAAACGTGGATGTCATAGACATCACCACGCTTCACGCACCGGTCGATGATCTCCGCACATCGTACAGTCTGCTCCTTCTACTCCCGTCAACAGCGCTCCTGGCGTGAGCCTTTCGATTTCCAACAGGTTGGAGAGTCAAATACACGTACTGGGTCTGTGGACGCGGGTCGGTCCGCCGCTTTCTTGCGGGCGTCGCCGAGCAGAATCGTCTTCTCGAGCGTCGACCGCAGCCCCGCGTGTTGAGTCTGGCAGTGGCGGACTTGGGTCTCCAACTGCCGCTTCGAGCGCATGTCGCCGTCTTGCTTGGCTTCATTTTCCAGAATGCGGATCTGTCTCGCATCGCTACCAATTAGACCTCCGTATGATGGGAAACACCTCGGCAGCCGGATAACGTACATATCGCTCCACTTCGTCGATGCAGTTGCGCGCCTCCACTGTGCGGTCTTCGCGCTGCTCTGTGGGGTCCATCGGAAACGCGTCAGCTCGACCGTTAGCACAACTTCCCTTGCAATGGATCGCTCGTACGCAGGTCCTTGCAGTGGGCGAGCGCGTCCAGCGCCTGCTGCGCCTCGCCGCGCGCGCTCTCAAAGTCCTTCAAGTACGCCGCAAAGCTCGCCATTTTGCCTCTTCTCCTGCCCTGGAAACGCGCGCGAGTGGTGTCGGCGGAGCGGCAAAAAGCCCTCGGACCTGAGACCTTGCGTGGCAGAAATAGCTGGACCATGTTGAAGGTGGCACGAAGGTTGCACGAACACACCCTTCAATCTACCTTGAACGTAGAAGGGAGTCCCTTCGCGTTGCTTTCTGCTTGGAGCACGAAGGTATCCTTGTTACTTTAGACAACGCTACATGCCAGGCGCGTTCGACACGTGTTCACCTATCACATACACACCTCTCATATTGTCCCTATCTCCAGCCAGCGGACGAAACAACGTTGGAATGAGATCATCGGCGAAGAGCGAGCGGGTCGGTGGCCAGCTGAACGGTCAGCAACTCCAGTTCGCTATAGAGTTCATCAACAGCCGCGAGATGGAGTGGGAGCGGGGACTGCCGTTCGAGCGTGATGGGGTGCGTTGTGAGATATGACAACGAAGACCATTCAGTCAGCAACCTCTCGAACTCATCACGGGAAAAGTCTGCTGCATCCGAGACCGCGATCGAGTGTAGTTGACGGACGCGAAGTACAGCCGTCTGCTGGGTCCGTCGCTCCGCCGAGCGAATCCACTTGATGTTCGCCACACGGCTGCGCTCCTGCAGAACAGTAGCGTCGTCCGGTCGAACAACCAAGACACCATCACTTTCGTTCACCTTCACAACCGTCGACGCGAGCGGTCTCAGCTGCGCACTCTCCTTCGGTAAGAAGCTTGTCTGGCAAACAACGATCTTGGAGACCACCGATTCGAAGCGACGTATCAGCAATGGGAAAACGTCCTCGTCAACGATACCACGCCATGACTCGGCGTCAATCGACATCGCGGCCGACGAAGGAAGCAGCTGAGAGATTACAAGGGTCGCTTTTTCACCCATGAGAGCTACGAACTCCAGCGCCAGCTCGACGAATGGCACTAGCGCTCCGGACAAGTCGCCAGCAGCGATCTCAATGGTGCGCGTTTCTAGTACTGCACCAACAGCATCGCAGAACCCAGTAAGTAGCCACTTCCCATCGCTGGAAATGGTAAACCCGGCGTGGACGAATGCGGAACGTGATTCACTGTCGATCTTGCCCTCAGTTGATGGCTCCGGATCTGCCAAGTGATACAGCCGTTCGCAGACATAACGAGATGTGGCCGCTGCATCTCCATTGGCAATCGGCTGCAACGTCACTCGCTCAAAAATGCGGTCGTACAGCGACATTGTGGCGGGAAGCAATGCGTGCGGATCAGCGTCCACGCTCACACTGATGAGATCCTCGATGTACAGCAGCTCCAACGTAACGGTCTTGGTCCAATCGTCTTCGTCCTCGCTTTGTTCTTCATCGCCAAACACACCTCGACCAAACGCGCCAAGAAGCCAAAGTTTATGCTTGATATCCGACCGACGGAATGGCGCCACCAAATAGATGACGTTCGCGACTGGTGACCGCGAGAACGCCTGCTGCCTCTTCACACCCTGAGACAGCAGCGGTCGCAGCATTTCACCAGCTGCGCGGTAGGATGCAAACGCATCACTGCTAGCTGTCGCGCACTCGACCAGCATCGTCGCACTCGTTGCATCTACGTGGACGCTTGCGCTGCTTGTCACGCTGCTCAGATCGAGCGCCATCAAATCTCCCATGGCTGCTTGCCCGTACATACTTCGAAACATCGAGAGGTACGAAAGAGTCAACGTGCCCAGCCATTGAGCTGGTGACTGGGGGCAAACGATTGCGTAGTCGACTGGCTTGGGTGCGGCTACGGGCTGAAGGTTGCGAAGCGAATACTCGGAAATAGCAGGAATCTCGACGTGCAGTGCCGCCTCGACCGTCGATACACATATGCGCGGTAAGGTGTCGATCAATTGGCCTCGCATCTCTTCCAAAGTGGCGCCTTGGGTGTTGACATGATTCGTCTTGGTGCAGTAGCGTTCGAGGGTCATCCACGGGTCGTGGACCTCCCCGGCTTCGTCATCACTAGTAATATCGCCACCATTCTTCACCTTGACAACAGCTTGGAGCCCCATGAGGTGTGGGGTGATGTGATGAACGAAGGCGACCGTGTCTTGCTCGTCTGCAGCTCTCAGTGACGAGGAATCGTAAGGCGTCCATCGCAAGCTCGCTGTTCCATGCAACCGCCAAGAGGTGAGCGCATCACGTGCAGCCCATCGGATCCCGATCGTAATCTCTTGGTTTCTCAGTGCGTGCTCTGATATCAACTGACGTTTGGATGCAGAGGCGCCGTATTCCAGGAGCTTGGAGTCATCGTAGTTCAGGAGGATCTTGCGCTCGCGTTCCCGTCGCTGCTGTCGTTTATTGCGCTTGAAGTCCCGAGGATAGTATCCGGTGAGATAACGCTTGAAGCGATCCGACAACAACTTGCTCTTCAGCTGATCACAGCTCAAGCTTGTCAGACTAGTCGAGGCGTAGCGCGCAACATTCGTCTTCTTCTTTTCGTCAATGGAGGGTGAGAAGCCTGGCGCATTCGGCACGAGAGTGGCGTGTTGCTCAACGATCGCATCACGATTGCGCGACGCATGTGTGGTCATCTCCTCTTCAACGAAGTCGTCCAACGCTTGCAGCAACGGATGTGTCTTGATCGGCTTGCTGTCCAGAGCTTCTCGCTCTTCGTCTTGCGTTAACGATGCGACCAGTGATACAGCGAGACTGAAAGCTGGCATTTTCGGTACCTCCGGTTTTTGAGGCACCGTGACTGATTGAGATACTGTGCGAGGGCGCCCCAATATAGGCAAGATGGACTTCGTGGCGCCTCGATTCGAGCCGGGCGTCAACGGACCGAATGATAGTGTTGCGGTGGTGGCCGCTTTAAGTTGGGACTCATTCACGCTGGTAGCCGAGTCATTCTTCTTTCGTCGCCGTCGCTTGAACATGTGAATGTCGCTGTCGGTGTGAAGGAGGACTTTTCGCTCGTGGGGAAACGTCATGCCCACGATCGGTCCGCCCGCGTCTGGACTGTTGACATGTGTGTCGGGCGACACAGGAATGATTGACTCGTCGTTCTCGGCGGCCTCGTTGACAGCTTTCCGTCGCTTCTTCTTGCCCACCATTCCGTTGGGGCGCATCGAGTCATCTTCTCCATCGTTCGCTCCGTCGTTGTCGTCGTCGTTGTCGTGTTCGTTACCGTCCGCTTTACCAGCTTTCCCTGCCGCGTCATCATCATCGCCTGTGCCGTCGGCGGCTCCGTCAAAGCCCTTTCGTCGACTGATCTTGCGCCTTGGGAGTGCTCGGAACTGGGGGTAAATGTCATCGTACTTGGTGTCGGCGACAGTGCGCGCGATCAGCGAGTCGTCGGTGTGCCATACGTCGACCATCGAATGGTCGCGGTCGCAGGGCAGCCCCATGAGCCGCATCCACGCACTTGCCAGCCCACCCATCTCCGCAGTAATACCCGCCGCGGCTGCGTCCTGGTGGATCATCTCCACATTCACGCACAACAACCGACTGGGCAGCACGTCGAAATGGAGCGTGAAGCCGCTGACCGCAAACGCCTCGTCCAGAAACACGTCAAAGTGGTTCACGCGCGCCAGCGACGGCCGCCGGTACACGAATCGCGCCTCGTTCAGGCAAAACAGCTCGCGCTCGACGCGGAATTCGCCGCGCGCGAGCAGCGTCTTCGCGAGCCACGCGTGGAGCGCGCGGAACAACCACCGCCGCGTCGTTTCGTCGGCCACGTCAGTGCCACTATCGTCGTCGGCCGACCACACGCCGTCGCTTACAACTGGAGGAGGAACAGCAGTACAGGGTGAGCAGTACTGGAGAAGAGGGGGCATAACAAAATCGAATCCACCCACCTCGCACACTCGCGGCCGCGGCCTCCGTCGGCAGCGCCTGGACGTTGTTGACAGAGAACACCCACAGAAGCGGCAGCTCCTCCTCGTTGTCCGACTGCTCGCGTTCTTCCCACGCCGTGAGCGCCGTCGGCGGCGCCGTCACGGCGTCGGCAAACGCCGCGAACGCCTCGGTCGGTGGCCGCTGGGCCGCCGCCGCCGCGGTTTCGTCGTGGTGCTCTCCTGTTAAAACCGCCGACGGATCGCCATTCTCGTGGTCCGCGGCCTCGCTGGCGAGCGTGCGCTTTGCCGCGCCAAAGACTCGCCACGCGAGCGTCTTCAACTCGCACTGAAACAACAACGGAAACGTCAGACGGTCTCCCGTCTCGCCCAGTGCGCCGATTCGCGCGGGAGACGCACCAATTCAAAGACGTTTGTGTCTACGACCACGCAGCGCGCCGCGGCGCCGCGCGCGTCCAGCGCCATCGAGCAATGCGCGCGCGAGTGGGGCGCTTAGTCGCCCGCCGGTTGCGATGGGGGGAAGTTTCCGTCCCCAAGCAAAACCACAATGGAGGGAGCGGGGTTTGGAGGGCGAGGCCCTGTGATACCACATATACCCGTGTTATAGCATATTTGGTATTCAACTACGTTTCGAACGTATCGGTTTGTAACACTGTTAGCTTACGTCACCAGCAACTTCAAGGTGCCGGCGAGCACAGCCGTGCGTGGGAGCGCGTGGAGCGCGTCCCGGACCACGACCACGCCATCCGCGTCCGCGTCCTCGCGGTCGCTGGGCGTGTCCACGCGGACGGCGTCCGCAGCCGTGCGGACGTCCACCAGCTCGAGCGCGCCCCAGCGCGACTCGGCGTGGACCGAGAGCACAGCCCGGGGCGGCCGGCGCTGGCGAAGGCGGAATCGGCAGTGGTGGTGGCGCCGGGCGCAGAGCGTTCAGTCGGGTCGACGGCTGCGCGATCAGGAAAAACGAGCGCGTGGAGAGTGCTTTGGTCGGCGATATGTGGTTCTGTGCGGACGCCGTCTCGACCCAGAGCCCCATGCGCAAAGCGAGCTGGATCGGATACCGCAGCGGCGGGCCGATTGCACTCCGGGCCGTGAAGGCGTCGTCACCGGCGAAGCGCACCCACGCGCACAGACCCGAGACGCTGAGCTGTCGCGTGAGCGCGGCGATTGAGCAGTGCGTGGTCGCCAACGCTTCAGACGCCGGGAAAGGCTCGATGCCCAGCGCGTCCATCGCGACGAACACGTCCCAGCCGACAAACACGTACCGGCGCTGCAGGATCCGCAGCATCTTGTTGGACACGACGTGGCGCAGACGCGTGAGAAGCAGCAAGGAAGCGACGACGTGGCCCATCACGAACTGCATCGAAAAGATGGAGATGAGATCGCACGCGATCTCGCTCTGCCACACCGTGGCCATGTCCGGGAAGCCGCCGTACACGGGGCGTATGAAGCGCGCGGCACGCCGCACCATCGTCGCGGTGCCGTGGATCTCCAGCATCGCGTAAAGCTGCAGTAGCAGAAGCGTCGAGTAGAACTTGAAGTTGCACAGCAACGCGACGGCGCCCACATACCAGCGCAAGAACACACACACGGCCGCGCCGCGTCGACCCCACAACGCGACCGACCGGTCCAAGATGTCGACGATCGTCAGCAACGCCGTGCGAACTAGCGTATGCACCAGGCACGTGAGCCAAGTGAGCCGCGCGAGCGCCGCGCACATGAACAAAAAGTTCTCGAACGACACCTGCTTGGCGAGCATCCACGTGCCCATTTCGAGCACCATGTATACCTTGCGCAAGTTTACCCAGCTCTCCACAATGCTGATCGTGATGTAGCGCGTAGTCGTTCATCCAGAGGTTCGAGCCGACGAGCGACCCGCCAGCAGCGAATCGCATAGCGCCTACGTGCTTGATATGGGCATTAAAGAAGCTCCGAATGTCGAAAAGCGAGAAGAACCGCCCGCGGCCACGCCGATGGACTGACGGGACGTAAGACCACGCCACCACCACCGTGCTTAAAAAAAAGGCGAATTCACGCCACGCACCATCATCGCGAGCGTGATTACGGCGTACGCAGCGGAGACGAGTTGAAACACAATATTCGGTGGCGGAATGGCCATGACAACGGACGCCTCTTTGTTGACGGCTTCGGTCTGGAAGAGTGATAAACCAAAATGGGACTGAGCGACTGGTCGAGCTAAACACACGCTGCTTTGGATCTCGTCGTGGTACTTCCCACCGCCACTAAAGGCCTGCATCACCAGCAAGTCGGTTCCGTACTTGAATGGCTCTTGAGGTCGGTCTCGGCACTTGAGAAAGGGAACGCCCACAGTGCCGAAGTCCTCTGGAATGCCTACTTGGATCGGTCGCTGCGGCTTGAGTTGCTCAAACTCGGAGAGGATGTATTCGTGGCAGGCGGTGGTGTTCCCCTGAAACATCTCCTGGACGCATGTCCGATGAATCCACTCGGACTCGAAATTGATGTTGTCGCATCGTGGCGCCGAAATGCTGTACACAAATACTTGATCGCGTCGCGGTCTCACGCCGAACATGTCGTCGTAGTTTTGAGTCAGTGGCGCCGTACTCATCGAGTTCACGCGAAGGCAGACGCTGCGGTCTTCGCCGAGGTTGTTGGGGGGTTCTGACTGGCGCGCGGTGGAAGTTGTACGTCTCTCCAACTTCGGCCAGATCGGGCAGCGTTGGTGCGGGCGATGTCATAGTTGATGCGCCCTTGCCTGAGCCGTAAGCGCACGAGCGAGAAGCGGCCGATGAACAACAGCACGATGGCATTTTCGTGGAGCCCCGTGAGCACCGTGAGCAGGGTGGACACGGCGTTGATCACCGAGTTCCAGCGGCGCAGCAGCAAGCTCATTCCTGTCGCCGACTTCCAGGCGATGTGTTCTCATGGCGGTGGTATCGATCCTCAAAGCAACAGCTTGATGGTGATGCTCAAAACGATATTCTTGTGGTTGTGCGTTGTGGTGGAGAGTCTGTGTGTTGCGGCTTTTGCATTACCGAACTCTAAATAGCGACCGCATATTGCCGAGTAGTGTATGTGCCGCTGCAGATCGGTTCTTGGACAAGACCGTACGAGGACCAGAGTCTGGTCCCCATGACGGCGACCAAACTGGTCACCAGACCCACGTCGTGGGGGAAATAGTCGTGTATTGCCACTCTTCCGAAGTCAACCAGAGCTTGGGAGGACTGCAGTACCACGAGCATTCGCGTAACAGCAGGGGCACCATGTTTGAGACTGTTTTCGAGTGCACTTCTCCCATCCCTGTCAACGCATTTGTGTGAAGCGTAGCCCAGCACAGCCTTGGCAGTAGATGTGGTCCTCAGCAGATGTGCAAGAGAAGTTTACCGACCAAAAGAGGTTTGCGTTCTTCGGTGGCAAGAACCGAGAGCCCATCTCGCACGACCACTTGTTGTGATAAACCATCATCCAAGTTCGATAAGTCACCATCGTCGCTGGCTGGGCTGCCCTGAGTGTCAAGAAGCCGCACCGGGTGGTTCGCAAAGTCTACGAGTAGTAGACTCCCCCACGTTGACTCCGAATGGGCGTGCAACACACGTTCGGTCAGCGGGAGTCGGGAAGGCTGTACTCGCGCACGATCTCCCGGATTTGTGTGAAGTTGTAGTGACCGCAAGGATTGGCGCACTCTTACAGACAGCATAGACCCGGCCCGTCCAAGATGGGAAGCTGTCCCACTAGAACGGCTCAGCAGGGGAATGCGACTGATGCTGCTTTGGCTTCTTGGAGTTGGTCGGTGCTTATAGATCCCCATTTCCTTCGCAACTGCGATGGGATATCTCAGTTCGCCTACTCCGATGGAATCGGGGTTGCGCCCATCCTCAGTCGAGGAACTGAGTCCGTCCTCGCCTACCAAACGCACCCACCCACTCGGCCCCGACGAGCTGAGTTGGCGCAACAGCGCGCCACACGAGCAGTTGGTTGGAGCGACTTCGTTGCCATCGTTGTCGAGAAATGCAGAGGCGAATGAGTCGATGTTGAGCGCTTCCATTGCGACAAACACATCCCAACCGACGAAGAAGTAGCGCTTCTGGAGCACCAGAAGCAGGCGGTTGTGAGTCGCTCGTCGTAACTTGGTCATCAACAACAGTGTTCCAGCAACGTGGGCCACCACAATCTGGATAATTACCATGGAGACGATGTCGATGGCGATCTCGCAATTCCACGCAGAAGTCAAATCCGGTGTGCCGCCGTAAACAGGTCGCTTCGGGTTTGGCGCACGTGTCGATATCATAGGCGATCCCTTCAACCTCAGCATGACGTACAGCTGAACAACCAGCGCGACGGAATAGAACTTGGCGGTCGTGAACAGCGCGACTGAGTCGATATACCAGCGAACCCATTTAGTCCATCGGACTCCACGATCACATTGCACGGACGCTCGTAACAAATACAGACCGCAACGCACCGCACGCTGGAAAAGGGTGTGCCCAAAGCATGTGATCCACACCATTTTGGTAATCGGAGTGCACACACAGAGGAAATTCTCGACCGTCACACGCTGCGTTAGCATCCAGGTGCCCATCGTGAGCATCATGTAGACGGAGCGAATGTTGAGGCACGCGTCGACGATGCTGATGGAGATGTATACCCACTGGTTCATCCACATATTAGCGGCGACGATGGCTGGGGCGTGGAAGCGGTACACCTTTGTCTGGTCTATCACGGGGTTAAGCCACGTCATCCACGCCGCCACAGGCACCCAGTCTGCCATTGACCCGAGCATAGCCTGTCTTGTGGATGCCGGAAAGTACGATACGTACTGAGACCCCCGCGTCATAGTGGAGACGACGCCACGCCACAGGTAGCCCAGATACACGGCGCTGTGAATGGAGGACACAACCGAGATGATCCAATGGGGGACGGGTACAGCTACTGCGACTGTGGCTTGCTGGTCGGCGGCTTGGACGCGATAGAGGACTTGGTCCTTTCTTGAAGTGAACACAGCGGGAACTGCATGGCACACGCTAGTCTGTAACTCAACCTGGTAGCCGCCGCCTGCCCAGAAGGACTGGAGGACCAAGTGGTCCGCGAGGAACTTGAAGCTGCTGTCGGCTGGCCAGCTCTTGCACCGGAGATACGGCACGCCCACGACACCAAAGTCCACGGGCACGCCGACTTGCACCGAGCGGTCTCGCTTGAGCTCGTCGAACTGCGCGAGCACGAACGCGTCGCACGCCGACGTATTCCCGTTCCCGTGCGTCTGAACGCACTGCTGCTGGAGCCACTCGGACTGGAGGTTGACCACGTCGCAATGCGGTGCCGAGATGCTCCACACAAAGATCTGCTCGCGGCGCGGACCGATGCCGAAGGCGTCGTCAAAGTACACAGCGAACGCCGTCGCGTTCATCGAGTTGACGCGCAGGCACAGGCTGCGGTCGGCGCCGAGGTTCGCGGGCGACCGCGTGGGCGCGCCGTGGAACTTGTACTCGTCGGCGACGCGCGCGAGCGAAGGGAGTGTGTGCTGCGGCAGCTGCTCCAGCGAGGCGCCGGCGGCGGCGTAGCTGATGCGCGCGTCCCGCAGCCGCGCGCGCACGAGCCCGAAGCGGCCCGTGAACAGCGCGACCAGCGCGTTCTCGCGCAGCCCCGTGAGCAGCGTGAGCGCCGTGGCCACGGCGTTGACCAGCAGCAGCAGCGCGCGCCGCGTGGACCGCATGCGGCTCATGCCAAATCCGTTCGCGGGCCGACGCGACGCGGTCGGCGCGCCGTCTGCATTAAATGCACCGACATATTTTGTCGGTGGCTATTTTTCGGCGTGGACACCGAAGGGAAACTTTTGTTAGGTACGCGTTCGACGTACACGGCGAACCTAGTGGTCGTATTCTCCTAAATCCGGGTTTCCCTTTTTGCTCCCGCGCCCGCGCAAGTTGACCTTTGGGGGAACAAGCACGATGACGGCGGACGCGGACGAGCTGCTCTCGTACGAGGCGCCGGCGCCGCCGCGCGCGACGCACCGCGCTTCAGCGGATACAGAGACGGGCCGGCGGCATGACGCGGAGGCGCTGCTGGCGTTCTACCGGCAGCGCTGTGACCAGTTCCAGGACGAGCGGCGCGAGCTGCTGGCGCGGATGGGCAACGTGGACGTGTCCAAGGAGGAGCTCCACCGCGTCAAGTGGGAGCTCAGGACGCGCAAGCAGGAGGTACAAGTACGACAATACAACTCGCGTGTTTAGTCGCCACTCACCCGTGCGTTGGATATCGTAGATTGCCGACCTGGAGGCCTCGCTCAAGAGCGCGAACGCGATGGTCTTCCAGCTCAAGGAAGAGAAACTGGCGCTCGAGACGCAGAACGAGGCACTGCGGATACAGGAACAGGACGACCGGCGCAAGATCCAGCACCTGCTGGCACTCACGCAGCCCGTAACGGAAGAGGTGACGTTCTTCCGCGACTGCCGGCCGGGCGCCGTGGCCTCGTACCCTCCTCCAGCGCCCGGACCACATACGTATCCGTACCCGTCCACGATGCACGTCGGCTCGGAGGAGATGCTCACATCCAACAAACGCCAATCGCGTCATGCGTCGCGGTATGCGGGTGTCGGTGGGTCCGTAAGAAGACCCTCAAGTGCTGGCACAAACGCGAAGAGGACGCCCACAAACGGGTCAGTGTCAGCGTCGAAAAACATTACTACGAACCAGATCCTGCGCACGATCTACATGCCAAACGACCAAGCTGAGGCGCTGACCAAAGCGATCACTAACCTGCAGCAGCAACTCTCCAAGCAGCAGCAGCTCCATGACGAGCGCGTCCAGGTGCGTGCAAGAATGGCAGGCTTCCACTACGTGTATTACACATGAGAACTGATATCGCTTGTTGTGTTGACGTAACAGCACCTTCTTGACCAATTTGCCGAGGAAAAGATCAAGCTGCAGCAAGAGGTGCGGCATTTCGAAGAGGCAAACGAGATGCTCGAGAAGCGAGCGAACAAGGCTCAGCGGCTGCTTGAGAAGACGACAAAAGACTACCTAGTATTGCGACACAAAGCGCAAGAGACGGAGCGTGCTGCGCAAGAAGAGCTGGTCACCATGACAGAGAAGTGCCAGGAGCTCGTCCAGGAAAAGGTCTCGGCAACGCAGGAGGCCATGGCTGCCGCCGACGCGACCAAGGAGAAGGCAAAGGAAGAGACCACACAGTATACACAGCAGCTTCGCGACCAGTCAGTCTCTCGGGAGCGGGATCTGCATATCGTACGCGAGCAGTACGCTGCTCTTCAGGAGGCGTGCTCAAAGCGCATTCAGGACCTACAGACACGCCTGACGAAGCTACGTGCTCGGTACCGAAGCTTGGACCAGCGGCGGTCGATGGAGATGGAAGGATTTACACGAGATATTGCCGCGATCAGGCGGAACTTGCAACGGCTCGAATCGGCGCTGTATGGACGCCGTGTGTTCATCCGCCAACAGCAAGAGACACGAGGTAAGGCCTGGTCCAGATTTCGATGGTTGGCGTTTGGGTGCTTACTCGCCGTGGCTCGGCTGTGGCGTGATACATAGGTCCTCGCAGCCGCAACGAGATCTTGGGATCCAACGACCTCAGCGAAGAGATCGCGCAGCTCCAGCAGCGCATGGCCGAGCTCGCGGCCGATGTCGACGGGAGCTGAGCGCCCTAAACCTATTTTTCAAAACACGTTTTCCGCAATTATTGTAGACAACATTTCCATACAGGGTGGAGACAAAACGTCGATTATCATTTGTGGGTAGATTGATTCTGAAGAGCTCGGTTTTGGATGTTGGCTTTTTGTGGGGGAGTCCGATGTTCATGGCGGCCACCCCCAATGGTAGGATGGCCGCCGCATCGTCCACGCGCTCGGCGGCGGCGTCGCGGATACTGCGGCCGCTCGCTATTCTGCTGTTAGCAGCCGCTGTGCTACTCCTAGAAGAGGCGGTGGCGGCGCGCGATCCGCCGCCGTTCTCCATGCTCGCCGCGGTCTTCCGCGGCTCCGGCTGCCGCGCGCCCGACGACATTCGCGTGCGCACACAGTTTGACGCCGGCGGAGGGCTCATCCGCGTGGGTTTCCCGACGGCCTTCGCGGCGGTGACCGGCTCGAATGGCAAGACGGTGCGCGTGGCGTGCAATGGCGTCATCCCGTTCTCCATCGATCCGGTAAGCACACGGCTCCCAACGCTCTCCTCCTTCGGACTCGGTCTCATGTGTTTTCGTTGTGTCTCACTACAGGGCAAACGCATCGGCATCACGCAAGTGCGCGTGGCCGGGCGTGCGACGGTCGGCGCTGAGACCTCGACGGCGCTGCTCACCACCGAGTTCTTCTTCCCGGGCGAGCGCGGGCCAGCGATGCATGAGCGCTTCCTCCAAGCGGACGGCAGCCAGGACTTTGAGTACATCGAGCCGACGGGCACCGTGTGGTCCAAATGCGGCGGCAAGCAGAGCTTTCGCGTGAACGCGGCGCTGCTTGCGAGCGGCGTGGACGCCGAGATCGCCATGGAAGAAGGCAACGGCAACGGCGAGGGGTTTCAGTACGAGGTGATTGTGAAGGACTGCGTGGCCAACCCGCGGCAAGAGCTGTGAGGTGATGTCGTTAACGGCCTGGATGGAAATACGATTAGAGACACACTACAGTCGAATCAGGGAGGGCGTCATACAATTATGATAGAGGCGACAATGGCGGCGCCAGACGCAGTACATGGGGGCATCGCTGGAGAGGAAGAGGGAGAAAGGCAGTGGGGGAGGGTCGAGGCCTACAGTCTCGTCTGGATGTCCCGGATGAGCTGCACCAGCTCCATCGCGTCCGGGCGCTCGTGCGGCTCCTCCAGGCACCGCGCCGCGAGCGCCCTCACTTCGGCGGGGCAGCTGTCCGTGAGTTGCGGGCGCAGCTTGTTGTGGATCACCTGCTTGACGATTTTCATGCCTTGGTTGTCGCGGCCGGTCTCGTCGCGCAGGTTCCAGTACGGCACCTTGTGGGTGTCGAGCTCGCTCAGCACGATGCCGAACGAGTAGATGTCGGCCTTCTCGGTGTACTTTTTTCCGGTGAGCACCTCCGGCGCCGTCCAGTAGATGGTGCCAACACCCACGGTCATGGTCTCTTCGTTGAAGCGCTGGCGGCTGATGCCAAAGTCACTGAGCTTGGCGCGGAACGTGTCGTCCAGCAAGATGTTCTTCGACTTGAGGTCGCGGTGGATCACCATCGGCGTGAGCGCGTGGAGGTAGCTGAGCGCCTCGGCGACGTCCTCGGCCAGGTAGATCTTGTGGTCGCCCCAGTTGAGCATGCCGGCCTTGCGCTTGAGGAAGCCGTACAGGTCGCCCTTGGACATGTACTCGGTCACGGCGCACAGGTCCTGGAGCGTGTTCCACGAGACGCCCACGAACTCGACGATCTTCGGGTGATGAAAGAGCGCCATGAGCTTGATCTCGGCCGCGAAGCACTCGATCTCCTTCTCGTCGTTGCGCTTCTCGTTGAGGATGCGCTTGACCGCCACCTGGCGGTTCGCGAGCTGCGCGAGCCAGACCTCGCCGAA
The DNA here is from genome assembly GCA_023336295.1 of Pythium folliculosum. Taxonomy (NCBI): domain Eukaryota; phylum Oomycota; class Peronosporomycetes; order Pythiales; family Pythiaceae; genus Pythium; species Pythium folliculosum. The sequence goes on from JAADWV010000376.1 coordinate 25,362, forward strand.
CGCGCCCTTGGACAGCACGCGCGTAAAGTACACGGACGAGTACGGGATCTTGAGGCGCACGAGGTCCGGGTCGGCCTGGATCTCGGCGAGCACGCGCGCGGCCGTTTCGCTGGCGCGCTGCGGGCGCTGGTGTGCGAGCGCCGCCGGACGGCGCGGCTGCGCCGGCGGCGCGTTCGGGTTGGCCGCGTTCCGGTTCTCTGGACGCGCCGCCGGGTCCTTGGGGAACGCGTTGGCGTTTCCATTGCCGTTACGTGCCGCGGGCGACCCATGGGCGCGGTAGTCGTGGCCGCTGCGCGGCAGCTGCTGCGAGGACGCCGGCAGCGAGACGGCGACCGTGTCGTGGACGGGCAGGTCCGAATTCTTATCGCGGCCGCGGTTGCGCGTCCAGAGGAAGACGCCGACGCCCACAAAGAGCAGCACGACGACGCCCACGACGATATAGATGACGGTCGTCGAGTCCGAGTCGCTGCTCTCGCCGCGCACGCGGTCCACGCCCAGCGCCGCCGTAAGCGCAAGCAGCATCACGCGGGACGGGACGGAGCTCATCCCGATACGTATTACGTTTCACGCCCTGTTGTTCTGGATTCGGTTTCTGGACGCTATAGTGGCTTCACAGGACGGCGTCCGGAGAGCGAGCACAGCGACCAGGAGTTCTGGACTCGGATTCTGTGGGCGCAGGACACGCCGTGTCTGGAGCCCGCCTACACTTTCGAAATGGGAAAATGGCGTCCTAAAAGGTGCGCTGCCTCGCCTGTGGGTTGTTTGTGACCCAACGCCACCGGTCGGCCAGCAGATGAGATGTCCAGCACTCTGGAGGGGCCAAATATAGTGCAAATTCTAATTCACACACGACGCAACGATCTGTTCTGCTCAGTCAAAAGTTTATTCTTTCAGGTTCTCACGGAGTATAAGATGAACAGTTTTGTGGATCAAATTACCTATGCGCTCCGACTTTTTTTGTTGGGAAGCGTTGGAGTCATGATGATTCCATCACCTCGAGAGAGAACCCAGAGCTTGGGCGACGCAAATGGCGTCCAGAGACGAGGAATGGGGAAGAGATGCATATGCATGTAGATTATTCACGGGAGGACACTGGACGCTACTCTACCTGCGTTTTACTGGGGATTGATGTCGCCGCGGGGGTCGGTGGGCTTCCTCGCCGGCTTTTTTTGTCGGGTCCGTCTACAAGGCCGCAAGGGGGAGCGCACGAAGAACCGCCTCACAGTTGCTGCTGGATGCGCTGGACGAGGTGGAGTAGCTCGATGGCGTCCGGTCGCACGTCCGGCTCGGCGTCCAAACACCGCGCCGCGAGCTCGCGCACGATCGGGGGGCACTGGGCGCCGAACGTCGGACGCAGCTTCTTCTTGATCACCTGCTGCACGATCTTCATGCCCTGGAGCTTCTTGCCGGCCTCGTCGCGCATGTCCGAGTACGGCACCTCGTGCGTGTCGATCTCCGACATGACGATGCCGAACGAGTAGATGTCCGCCTTCTCCGTGTACTTCTTGCCCATGAGCACCTCCGGCGCCGTCCAGTAGATCGTGCCGACGCCAGCCGTCATGGTCTCCTCGAGCGAGCGCTCGCGACTGATACCGAAGTCACTCAGCTTGGCGCGGAACGAGTCGTCCAGCAAGATGTTCTTCGACTTCAGGTCACGGTGGATGACCTTGGGCGTCAGAGAATGCAGGTAACCGAGCGCGTCGGCGACGTCCTCGGCCAGGTAGATCTTGTGGTCCCGCCAGTTGAGTTGGCCGTTCTTCCGCTTGAGGAAGCCGTACAGGTCGCCCTTGGCCATGTATTCCGTGACGGCACAGAGGTCCTGCAGCGTGCTCCACGAGACACCCACGAACTCGACAATCTTGGGGTGGTAGAACGAGGCCATGAGCTTAATCTCAGCGGCAAAGCACTCGATCTCCTTCTCATCGTTCTTCTTCTCATTCAGGATGCGCTTCACCGCGACCTGGCGGTTCTCCAGCTGCGCGAGCCACACTTCGCCGAACGCGCCCTTGGAAAGCACGCGCGTGAAGTAGAGCGCGGCGTAGGGGATCTTGCGGCGGCAGAGCGCCGGGTCGGACTGGAACTCGGCCAGCACACGGGCTGCCGTCTCATTCGCACGCGTGGGGCGCTTCTCCTGGCTCTTGCCGCCGCCGCCACCGCCGGGCGCTCCGCCGGACGGGTTGGGGCGACGCGGCGGCGGGGGCGGGGGCGCGTTCGGATTCGCGCGGTTCTCGTACCCGGGCTGCGGTGGCCGCGCGGGGCGCTGCGGGTCCTGGTACGCATACGGGTTGGCGTTGCCGTTCGCGTTGGGGTTGGAGCCGGCGCGTCGGTCCTGGCGCTCTGCGGGGGACGAGTAGCCGCGGTAGTTGTTGTTGCCGCCCTGGGCCTGCTGGGAGGTCGGGGCCTGGCGCGGCGGGGGCTGCGGCACGCCGTTGTGTTGCCGCGGGTGGGGCGCCGGCGCCGGCACGGTTTCTGGGAGCTCGCGTTCCTTTGATTTGCGCCGACTGCGCATCCAGACGAAGATGGCGGCGGCGATGAAGAGCAGCACGACGACGGCGATGATGATGTAGATGATCGTCTGGCTCGAGTCGTCGTCGGCGCGGACGCCATCCACGCACAGCGACGCGGCCACGAGGAACGCGACGACCGCCGAGATGTTCATGGCTGTCTATCGTTCTCTTCGTAGCTGTCCGCGGGAGGGCAACGTGGCGGAATGACACGGGAGGACCTAACGACGGAAGCGCAGGACGATACACGACTCAGGATGTCCAAGTCTCTGGATGTCTCCCCTCTCTGGATTTCTTCTCGGCTGGCAGAGACACCCCCGATGAAGCGTCCAAAATCCAGGGGCGCGTGATCCGGAGCCTCGAAAACGCGGCGGGGGCTCTCTCGGGTTATGGACGGCCCTGCCGTGCTGTTGCAGTCGAGCGGTGTGTCTGGCCGGCCGTTGGGAGTTCCTTGCCGACTCGCTGAGATGCAAATCCAGAGTCGCCGGGGCAGGCTCAGCCTGTTGGCGGAACTGGCCCTTGCTGTTGCGGACAAGCGTAACCTGCACCGTACCCTCATCAGCGTGGCAGAGGACCCAAACCCTTTCGAAAGGGTGCAGAACAACCGAACGACGAAATAGACAGCGAGAACCCTACAAAACGCAAAAGTGTTCATCTGAGTGCGGTATTATTGTCGTTGGACGAATACTTCTGCCACTATTGTAGCTTCACAAACCCTAGCGAATTTTTCATTGCTCCTCCCTTGTTCCAACCAATATGCTGGACCCGATGAGGGGTAGGTGTGGTGGACACTCCAAAAGTCCAAGTGTTCGAGTGCAACGTTCTTGTTGCCAACAAGTTGTTGGAGAGATGCGGCCCACTCACTGAAATTACCCCCTATCCCTCATGGGGGGCACCAACCAGCGATGAGATGAGAGATGGATGCTACATCTTGCAAAGAATTCAAGTGGGGTACGCAGAAGGGTTACACATAGCCTTCTAACATCTCCTCGCACAGTACCGTATATTGACCATGTGGCCCACACCACCGTCTCATGTGGTCCACATCGCTCCAATCGAAGAGGTCCGTTTTTTCGTTTTCGTTGCCTGCTGCCGTTGAAGCATCTTGCTGTCCTTCCCTTCCTCCCTCGTCCGCTCTGCTCCCCCCCCCAGCCGCCATGGCGTCCTCCGCGGGCCTCTGGGCTTTCTACTACATCCAGGGCGAGGACGGCGAGGACCGCTCGCACCCGAACGCCTTCAAGATCCCGGCGCTCGCGTCCGGCGACGTGACGCTCGCCGACGTGCTGCGCCACTTCCCGCTGCCGCACGCCGCCGCGACCTTCCACTTCCGCTTCCGCCTCAACACGTCCGTCAAGACGGCCAACGGCGCCACCAGCACCTTCTTCTGGCTCGACGTCGCGGCGCCCACGCAGAAGGTGCCGCTCGTCAACGGCCGCGTCATCTGCAAGCTGCTGCGGCTCGCGCGGCCGCAGAAGTCCGGGCTCATCTTCAAGCGCAAGCCCGTGCTCAAGTGGAACGCCAGCGACAGCGCCGACGTGGCGGCCGCGACCAAGCCCTCGGTCGCGCGCCAGGCCAGCGGATCGTCGTCCTCGTCCTCCTACGACAAGGACCGCCCGGTCAAGTACTCGGACGCGACGCCGCCGGCCGCGGAGCCGCGCTCGGGCTCGTCCAACAGCCTCAACGGCCGCTCGGTGTCGGGCGGCGGCAGCGCCACGGGCTCGGGGCCGCCCTCGCGCACGGGTTCTGGGTCCACCAAGAAGCAGGAAGCAGCGGCGCCCTCGCCGGCGGCCGAGAGCTTTGAGGACTTTTTGTCGGGCGGCCAGTCGACGTCTGCGGCGCCCAAGGCGGATGTGAACCTCATGAACGACAGCGGGTGGACGGAAGGCGGCGCCAAGCCCAGCGCCGCGACCGACTTCCTCAACGCCATGGATCCACTCGCGCAGCAAAAGCAGCAGCAGCAGCAACAGCGCGGCGGCGGTGCGCGCGCGCCGGCCCAGAAGCAGCCGCCGCGAACGGAGCAGCCCAAGTTCGAGGACGACTGCGGTCAGACGGTCGGGCCGGTGAGCTTGGCTGACATGCAAAAGTACGCCGTGTCCTCGGACGGCTCGAACGTGTACAACGCCAAGTTCATCGACAAGTCGACCAAGTCGGACGACGTGCGGCGCGCCATGGAGGAGCGCGAGCGGCAAACGCAGATGGAGATGGACAAGGCCCGCGAGGAGCTGCGCCAGCGCGAGATCGCCAAGACCCAGATGAACGCGATGAAAGACGGTGCGAACGCCGTGCTGGGCCCGCGGCTCAAGGCCTGGGCCGAGGACAACGGCCGCGTCAAGAACATCCGCACGCTGCTCTCGACCATGCACACCGTAATGTGGGAGGACTCCAAGTGGACCGAGGTCAACATGGGCAAGCTCATTCAGACCAACGACATCAAGAAGCAGTACCGCAAGGCCATGATCGTCGTGCACCCCGACAAGAGCTCCGGCCGCAATGCCGAGCAGCTGCTCATCGCGGAGCGCGTGTTTGCGGCGCTTAACACGGCCTGGGACGAGTTTATGAAGACCAACCCGTGCTGAGGTGCCGAACTCCGGCTTCTCTGAGTATTCAGCCAGAGAACCAAAGAGGCCAAGTTGCATGAACAGAAGACGATCAACAATATACACATACTCATCGCTACACACTCCAGCACGCGTGTGTATTTCTGATGGCATCCTTGCAGTAGTGGCGCCACGGGAGACAGCTCTGTAGCGCAGCGGGGTTTACTTGACAATGGCGTGCTTTTGCCAGTACTCGACCGACTCGATGTACTTGGCGCGGTCCAGGGGCACGCCCGAGCCGCCCTCTTCCTTGCCGAGCGCATTGCGCATGAGCGTGATGGGGTTCATGGGCAGCTCGTGGTCCACGTCCTGGGCCTTGATGGAGATGATGCCCCAGGGCGCGTGCTCGTGCTCGGCGACGTTCTCGACGCCCGTGGCGGCGTTCTCCTTGTGGATCTGCTCGCGGCTGTAAAGAATGATGTCCAGGTACTTGGCCACGGTCGGCGTCACGCTGTGCGACGGGAACCAGCGCACGAGCCTGTAGAAGAGTGGCAAGAATCATCAGAAGGAGAGAGTCATGGTGCACATGACCACAATGCACGTACACGGGCAGCTCGTGCGGCACGCGCGCCTCGTAGTCCGAGAGCAGCAAGCGCGCGTTGGCCTGCGTGATGGGCAGCTCGTTCACGCGCGTATCCGTGAAGTTCTCCACGAACAGGTGCTTGCAGAAGGGCGCGTATCTACGTGAAGAATGGCAAGAACACCATTAGCGTCCAGTGCGTCGGTCGACATTCTTCAGCTGGTTTTGGCACCGTACCCGTCGACGAGCGCGCCCTCGCGCTCGCGGAAGACCTCGTTGATCTTCTTCTCGAACGCGGCCTTGTCGAACTTGATCTGCGCGCCGTGGTACTTGGGGTCGTCAAACTGGCGCAGGCAGAAGCGGTCTACAGTACAACCAGACACCGTCAGTCGCTTCGCTAAAGATCGTTTTCAAAGTCGCGTTGTCATACCCAGCACAATGGCGTGCGGCGCGTCGGCGTCGGCGGGCGCGGCGGAGGAGGACATGGCGCGAGGGAGCGAGACGGCGGCGCGGGCGGCGGGCGCGGGGCGGAGGAGGCGGACGCGCGCGAGCAGCATGAGGGGCGTTCTCTCGCGGGAAGGGCGAAAGGATCTGAAGGGCGGCGACGGGCTCATCAGCGTCACGAAACGGCCTGAATAGAAGCCCGCTCTGTTCGTGATGGCTCAAACAGCTACGGTGGCATTTGTCATAAGACGCATTGCTCACACGTCGCAGATTCTGAAGATGGCGATATTGAAGCGAACCGGACGCACAGAGCGGTGTCGCCGCCGCCGCCACCGCCGCGACACGTGCGAATGAGCTCCAGACCAAATGCGACTGCGTTGGCTTCTTCTCGTTCAAAAGGAAGAGATGCGCGCGGGCGTCCCAAACGTGGCCCTTAGTCGTTAGGGTCATGCTGGGTTGGACCACGGATCCAGATCCTATAAATGCGTCCTGAACGACGCTGGAGCAGGCTGCTCCGAGCAGCGGCGTTGGCAGGTCCTGGGTTTCGTGGGGCTCGTGTGCTCTCCTGTGCGGTGATGAGTCGCAAATCGACTGCCGCATCCTCCACGGCAGCCAATAATTGTACCGTGTCACCAATAATGGTGTTTTCCCTCCCAAATATGATGCCTTTTTCGTCGAAGTGAGGAGCTGCGCACTTGAACAATGTGCAGTCGTTTACATTCCTCCCCACGCGCGCGTCGTCGTCTCTTCTTCCGCGCTCCTCTTCTCCTCCTTCCCGCGCATCCGCCGCCGCCACCGCCACCTCCATGCCGACGACCACGCTCACGGACGCCGCCGAGACGCGGCCGCTGCTGCCGTCCACGGCGCCTCCTCCACCGCCGCCGCTTCTCCCGCAGCGCAGTAGCACGGGCCACGGCATCGCGCGCCGCGACCGCGCGTCCGCCGCTGCACCACCACAGCGCCCGCGGCTGCCCGGACGCACGCGCCGGCGGCGCGGGTCGCTGCGGCGCGACATCTGGACGGTGCTGCGCTTCCGCTCGTCCGTGGCGCACAGCTCCGGGCTGCAGCTCGCGTCCTACGTGCTCGAGGTCTGCATCCTCACGCTCGTGCTGCTCAACGTCGTGCTCGCGATCTCCGAGTCGTCGGCGCTGGTAGCGCCGGGCGCCTCGGCGCCGCGCGTGTCCGCCGCGCCGTCCGAGTGGTACCAGACCTTCCTCTTCGTCTCGACCATCATCTTCTCGGTCGAGTACGCGCTGCGCTTCTGGTCCTGCGTCGAGGACGAGCGCTACGACTCGCCGTTCCTCGGACGGTACGAACCGTGGGATGTCTATATCGGTGTCAAACGCTAATATTGATGCTGTGGTGACAAATCAGAATCAAGTGGATGGTGCGGCCCATGTCCGTGATCGACCTGCTCGCGCTCGTGCCGTTTTACCTCGAGATCAGCTTTGAGTTCCTGTACGTGTTTTATCACTCGTCGTCCTGGGGATCTCGTCTTCTAACCGTAGCTCTATCGGCAGTGTGATCCCGGCGTACCCGGGCGCGCTGACGCTGCGCAGCCTGCGGCTGCTGCGGATCCTGTCGTTCCTGCGGCTCGAGCGCTCGTACAGCGCGATGACCAACCTCCGACTGATCTTCGGCAAGAAGAAAGAGGAGCTGCTGGTCGTGTCGTACCTCACGGCCGTGCTCGTGCTCACGGCGTCCACGACCATCTTCTTCCTCGAGAACGCCGCGCAGCCCACGGTCTTCTACAGCGTCGCCGTGTCGGCATGGTGGGCCGTCGAGACCATCACATCGCTGGGGTACGGCGACATGGTGCCCGTCACGTCGGCCGGACGGCTCTTTGGCGCCGCGCTCGCGCTCTGGGGCATCATCCTCTTCACGATCCCTGGGGCGATCCTGGGAAGCGCGTTCATTGAGGTCATGCTCGAGCAGCAGCGCCGAGACGACGAGGACGCCGTCAGCGTCGTCATGTCCAGCGCCGCGTGGGAGCTCAACAACGCCAGCAGCCTCGGCTTCAACAACCACAACGCCAGCGGCGTGTCCAGCCGCCGCGGCAGCGACGCCGATCCGGACAAGTTTGGTCTCAACTCGCCCGCGAGCCAGTCGGGGACTCAATCGTTTCGACGGCTCTCGCCCCGCGTCGCGACCATCATGCGCGTGGACTCGGTCGCGCAACGCGTGGAAGAAGTCGCGGCCGCGCAGGTCCAGATCCGGGAGCAACTGGCCGAGCAGCGCGCCGAGATGCAGGAGATCAAGCGGCTGCTGCAGCTGCTCGTCACGCGCACCGAGCCCGTGGCGACCGACTGATTGAGCGGCGTGTCCAGTGAACAGTGAAGGTTCGTATGTCTTGTTTTTGTTTTTAATGTGAAGTTGTTTTCTGAAAGACAGTGATCGGTGTTTCTGATCGTGATGAACGATGCTATCGATGATGCAGCAGTACGCGAGTTGCTCTCGGGACCCACCTCCTTCCACTAGTGGCAGCCTGCGGCTTCCGCGTGGCTCGGTCTCATTTTACTCCTTCTTGCTGAACGCGCTCGCCCACGCCGGTTTCTCAGTGGTCCCA
>JAADWV010000377.1:0-33980 GCA_023336295.1 Pythium folliculosum
CGAATAGAGCCCATTTGCATCTAACCAATATATTGATATTGAGTCAATTACTATTATTGCGCCTCCCGGTATTTCAGTCATTATTACTGGGGGCGACCACGCCCCCGTACTACTGCCTATTGTATTTGTCGAGCCCTGCCAGAGAGTGTGGGAGGGGATCCTCGCACACACGGTTCGCTTCGATTTTTGTCCAGGCGCTGTTTCCTCATCCGAAAAAAAGAACGCAAACACTACAGGCCAAGGATTCTTCCCAAAACGTGCATAAAACGTGCATTTTGGGATTTTTGCTTTTTGAGCTACATGCGCGCTAGGGGGTGCGAAGCGCCGGTTTGAGGTTGAGGGCGGTTGTATATCTTCGTGCTACCTGCTCGTCGAAACCTCACCTTCGTAGCTTGCCTAGAAGAGAAGTTAGCGAAAACACACTTTTCGTACTTAATCGGAGCGTATTTTCGTACATAAAAGGGACTAGTCCTGTGTCAATCCTGGCAGATCCTGGATCAATCCTGCCAAAACAAAATCCTGGCCTCCAGTACCCGCCAAAAAAGATCGAAAAAAAAGAAGAAAAATGCCTAGGTGATGCATCTTATGTCAGTGTATTTGTGTGTGCCCTCCGACATCATATATCAGTGCATAGAATAATACTCGCTGACACGACCATCACTCTGCACGCCGTCAAGCGATCCTTCGCTGCCATCAATGGCGTCACGTCAGCGCGGCCAGGCAGCACATCGCCGGGGCCAACCGAGCCCGTGGCACAAGTTGTGCGCGTGCCGTGTAGCGTGACCTGCGCCGGACTCGACAGGCCAGTGTCGCGACCGAGTCTGGACGGACTGGGCAAATCGAAGCGGGAGCAAGCCTTCCACGATCGGATGATCGGCTCTGGCACAGCCGGGCCGGGCGCCCAGTTTGCCTTGTCCTGCATTACAGTAATCTATTACCTATTGGGGGCATCAGCGCACTGTGCAGCTCGCTCCCACCCTCGCCCTGTTCCTTTCGGAGGAGGGCTCTTCTGGCTCTCCGACGCGCCACCACCAGAGAGGCTCGCCGCGCCTTCCTTGATGAGCCCGCACTTCTCGATTTGCTCGCACCTCGACCAAATACCGCCCACAGTCCGTGACCACCATGTTCGCTAAGACTCTGTTCGTTGCCGCCGTCGCCGCGCTCGCCACCATGGTGGCCGCCCAGGACCCGATTCGCAAGTGCTCGACCTCGGAGGCGCTCGCTGTCAGCAAGATCTCGCCCGACGCCCAGAAGGCGTGCACGACCGAGACCCTCTTCAAGGCCGTCCGCCCCACGGGCTACCCGGACGACGCCCAGCTCGCGAAGATGTGTGCGTCGGACAACTGCAAGACCTTTATCGCCGCGCTCCTGACCGAGTGGAAGCCCGAGACGCCGTGCGAGTTCGACTTCGGCAACAACAGCCCGATCGTCAACGTCCAGACCGTCGCGAACGACTTCACGCCCAACTGCGCGCGCCTTGCCGGCGGCGGCCAGACCACCCCGGCCCCGCCGACGCCGACCACCACGGCCCCGACGCCGACCACCACGGCCCCGACGCCGACCACCACGGCCCCGGCCCCGACCACGCCGGAGCCGACCACGCCGGCGCCGCCGAAGCCCACGCCGTCGGTCGCCCCGCACTGCTAAGTCGTCACCCCAAGGTTTGCACAGTCGAGAGCTCACAGGCGCGTTGTACTTGGCCCAGCCGCCTCCAAATGTCTCTTTGCGCGTGCTGGCGCGCGGCGCGTGCTTCCCAACGTGGTCAATTTTGATCCTCAATCCCCCGCGACGGACTCACGCAGTCGTCGCCATCGGTCACTCGTCTATCATCAAATGAATCTCTATTATCGCATTTACCAATGTTTGCTTGTCGTGTCCACCGGGTCAAATCCGTCGCGTGCGGCGACCGCAATACAGTGTACTGTACTCGTGGCAAAGCGCCGCTGCTATCGGTCGCGAACCGAAGGTACTGCGAGCATTTCGCTGAACAGGATCAATCGGCCGACGCAAGCTCCGCCACCGTCGCAGTGAAGTGTACCCATCCTTCTTCCCCTTCCAGCCCGAGTGTACTGTATGAACTGAACTCTGTACGTGCAGTAGGTGGGCAACGAAGCCCGCGATGGTGTGACGCCGCGTCGGTGCCGTCAGGTGATCCAGACCGTGGAACCAGATTCGGTCCACTGTGACAGTGCCACTGTCGTGGCATTGACGCGACGCACTGATGCCCCTCGTCTGAGATGTTCGAAATTCGAAGTTTTGTTGATGTCCAAAACGGCCACTTTGCCTGGACTGGACTGAACATGTGAGATTTCCAAGCTGTGCGGCGTCGCCGCGACGAGGCGAGCGCTGTCAACGTGAACTGCACTGCACAGGGCATGATGCTCACGAGGTGGGGAGCTTGTCGGCTCTCGGGGACTCCGCGTTAGCGTACGTCCAGAGAGATTCCCTGGTAAGCGGCGTCATGCGCGAGGCGTGGCATCAGGCTTGACAATGGTACTGGAAGCCCTCGCAACAGCGTGCGATTGCCCACCACGAATACTATCGCACCACCGCGCACTCGTCCTGCTGACGAGTTGGATCCGGCGTGGACTATGCCGCTGCGCGAGGTGACCAGCGCAGTAAGAGACAATGAACAGCGGGAGCGCTTGACACGACTGAGAATCGTGCAGCTAGAGGTGGAAGGCCTTGCAGCTTCTCGTTCGGACTGTCTGTCTGTCAGATCTCTCGCTCTTTCTCTCCCCCTGCTTGCTCAACGGCGAACGCACGCACTCGCGTTGCGTGGATCATCGATCGCCCTCACACGCTCACCTTGGTCGCCCCCAGCGCGCGGTCTCTTCATGGCGGAGGCAGACCAATAATCTCTCCCATTACGTTTGAGGAATGTCATATTACGCTGTATCAGTACATGATACCCGTCCCTGAGACGTGGCATCACATCATCCGGTGGCAGTGCCACTTGCCACCGGATCACACCATCACTCTGCGGTGCATCGAAATCGAACAAATGGGACGTCACGCGATCCCATCAGAAGGCCGTCGGAAATAGCACAACCTCGCGCGCCAAATGCCCGGGACCGAGTCGCCACGCTCGTGGCCCACGGATCTGCGCCACAACGCAGCAAACGCCAGCGGCGCGCAATCCGAGTTCACACGTATGCACCATCAAGGCATCGGCATCGCCTCTTGAGTTGGCCATTTCTCACACGCTGCCATGGCACGCTTGGCCTCCGTTCGCGGGGCGTCACGTCACGAAATGGCGCGATACGCCACCAGCCTGTCGTGCGGAACTTCCGTCGAAGACGCCGCTGGGCTGATGCCATTCCATTTATTCGTCCAGGGAATCTGGGAGCGGATGGGGTGGATCGAGATGGATCTGGGGACTCTCTCTCTTCCCCTCGCTCTGCATCCACATCCAGATTCACATATGGACTCTGGGGTTCACACAGTACTCGCCATGCTCTACAATGTACTGGAACAACAGCAAGCCCAGCAACCGCAGAAAACATGGAAGCTCCACTGGCCCGGCTTTGGGCCGGCTGCCAAGATCCGTGTCGCGGCGACTAGACGATCACGCGACGTGATGGCACGTGCAGCGCCGGGACATGATACCAAGGCATCCAAAGGGAGTTCGACACAGCCATTTTACACCAATCAAACCGCTTCGCGGGGTGGCATCAGCTCAACTCAGCGAGCGGTCCTGCTCGAAGGCTCTGGTTCCCCCACCCGCCAAACTTTGCTTTGGCCCAAAGCGTTGACTTGCCGCTGGAGGCAAACGGCGCGCTGATGCCATGGCCAGAACGTGTCGCACGTGCCACACACCGACTGACACCCGGGCGCCATAGAACAACACAGTGTGCACAGTGTGGGTGACTGGCACTGCCGCTGCCACTGCCAGCGTGCGGCAGCGGAATGGCCTGACGGTGGTGGTGTGAGGCCACACCCGGGCCAATCCGAAGCCGCAAGAGGCTTTGTCCACGCAGGGGTGCCACTCTTTACCCACGCCAACGTCCCTTCTGGTTCCATCCCCTGGCTTCTGCTCTCCCCTCGGCTTGCCTGCTCCTCCTCCCGTCCCTCGCTGGCCCTGGTGCTGAATGGCTCGGTTCCTCCTCCTCGGTTCCGCACTCCTGAATTTGCTCACGCTTGACCAAGTCTCGACCACCTCCCCACCCTCTTCCATCTCCACCATGTTCGCTAAGACGCTCATCATCGCCGCCGCCTTCGCCGCCGTCGCCTCCGCCGCCGAGTGCGGCCCGCTCGAGATCGGAAAGTTCGTGCCGATCGCCGGCGAGCCGATCCTCGGCCTGTGCAAGGACGACTCGGGCTTCACGCTCGTGCCCCCGTCGGGCCTCCCGGACGACGCCCAGTACAAGAAGATGTGCGTCTCGGACAACTGCAAGAAGGTCATCGACCTCGTCAAGAGCAAGGGCCCGAGCGACTGCGACCTCAATGTCGGCATCGTCATCAACGTCGGCAAGCTCGTGAACGAGTTCCCGGCGCAGTGCGCGCGCGTGCTCGGCGGCTCGACCCCGGCCACGACCGCCCCGGCCCCGGCCACGACGGCCCCGACCCCGGTCACCCCGGTCACCCCGGGCACCACCCCGTCGGCCTCGCAGAACAACGGCCAGACCGGCCAGAAGACCCCGGCCCCGACCCCGGTTGACAACTCGTGCTAAGTTGCCCCCTCCCCCGCCTCTCTTCACTTGGGCTTCGCCCGACTTCTAGTGCAGTCTGAGACCGCATCTGGATACGGTCGGAGTCCAGTACGACTTGCTTTTTTTGGAGCGTGCGAGCCAACATTTTTGTGTGTGTGCGCGCGCGTCGTCTCGCCCGGGCTTGAGGACCGCGCCGCTGGCTTCGCTTGCGTTTTGTTCCACCTACCCACAAAAGAAACGTGTATTTCCTCCCTTTGCTCCCGCTTCGTCTCCGTTGTGTTGCCCTCACCACCGCCTCAGGGATCGTACCTGTGAAGTGACCTCACCGATCTCGCAATGGTCGTCCCGTTCGATGAACGTTGGCACGTCGTCCCGAGCGCGTCGGCCTCGATGCGTGGATGTTGGAGAGTCTGTCGAGTGGAGGCCGCAAAATCCAAAGTGGCAGTCTGAGCGCGCGATACCGAAAGGTGAGGGAGCTTGCTGCCTCCCTTGTCGTGGTCAGCGCACACGGCCGACGCCGACGGGCTGATCAGCCGACTGGACGTGGCGGAGGAGGATACAGTACCTCTCCGCTGATATTTTAGTGCTCGCGAGTGTCCGCAGCTGGAGATCTGTTCCGGTGGGGGGCGTCAGGCCATCGAGTGCGAACCGCACGCGCCATGACCTACGAGCGCCGAGGAGGGCTGATTGCCAGTGTGTTCTGGCATGTCCGCGGAACTGCTGCTGAACATGGGGAAGCTTCGACTTGGATGTGCTGCACGCGGAGGCGAAGCTCGCGAGCCGATCAGCGCTCCTTCCTGTGACACGTGAAGCTGCAGTGCATCCCAACATGATGTGATGCCGCTCACGCACGCGGCGCCTGGTCCCCGGAAGGGGCTGATCTTGGAAGCCATAAAGGGACGGCGGCACGGGTGGAGTGCTGTACTCATTGTAGGAGGGGGGGGGGGAAGCGCCATCAACAGCAACTGGAGATGCACCGCCTGCACGATGAAGGACAGAGAGCGACAGGGCTCCCCCTCCCGACGCGAGCTCCCCCTACCTCGGATTACGAATGAGGGAGGAGCAGGGGATGGCAGCACGTGTCTTGGCCGGTGGGCTGACCACGAGTGACAGCACCCCCCTCGGCACAGCAGACGAGATACGCATCGCTCCCTCAGGCTACTCATTCTCCAATTTTCCTTCCGCCCCAGGAACGACCAGCCACCAACCTACCACCTCCCTCCGCCAAGATGTTCGTCAAGTCGATTGTGATCGCGGTGACCGCCGCCGCCACGCTCTTCACCGTTGCCTCGGCCGCGGCCTGCGCCGACTCGGCGGCCGAGATCTCCAAGCTCGTGCCGATCCTCAGCGACCCGAACGTCGGCACGTGCACGACCGACTCGGGCTACAACTTGCTCTCGCCGACGGGCCTCCCGGACGCCGCGACTACGGCCAAGATGTGCGCGTCCTCGGCGTGCACGGCGCTCATCAAGTCGGTCATCGCGCTCAACCCGTCGGACTGCGACATCAGCCTCGGCACCGTGAACATTAACGTCGGCGCGCTCACGGGTTCTTTCAACAGCGACTGCGCCAAGCTCTCGACGACGGCGCCGCCCGCGTCGACGACCGCGTCTCCGTCCACGACCACGGCTGCGCCTTCGACGACGGACGCGCCGTCCACGACCACGGCCTCGCCGACTGTGACCACCGCCGCGCCCACGCCGGCGGACAACGCCTGCTAAGTGTGTTGGCAAAGGCGCCACTTGAACAAGGAGGAAGCGTGCGGCTGCCTGTTTCGCTGTTTCGCTGTGCGAGCGGTGCGGACATCGCCACGAGAAATACCATAAACACAGCACTCCTTGGAAGTACAGATTTCCTTTTTTGATGTGTTGTTGCGCGTTCCCTACATGAAACCAAATGCCGTCTGAACAAACCGCGTCATCAAACATGAATACAGCCTACCCGGTACCGACCATGGCACGGCCAAGCGTCTCATAACCGGGATGAGCTACTGGACCGATACGACGTCGTCTGTGCGCTCCTCGAAGGTTGGCTCGAGGACGGACACTCGCTCGGGAGGACTCGTTTGGTCACTTGTGCTTTTGAACACATTCGCGACCAGTGCCTTGGCGTTCACCCACACACCCTGGATTGAAGGAGGCGCTTGGGTGAGCATCGCGTGGACAAGCTTGTTCTCGTACCCGCTGGTCGGGGTTCGGTACGCGAGAGTGTTGGAGAGTCGGGCACATGACGCGTTCGCGTCTTTCTCCAGCACGGGCTGCTTGCCGATCGTCCAGTGCGAATAGTGCGAGTAATGAGCACAGGTCGCAGCGAGACCTTCGTGGTTGCAGTCGACGCTCACCCAGCTCGTCGAGTCGCGCATGATCGCGACACACTTGCCCGGAGTCAGTTCGTTCGGTCGCTCAAGTGTCCAGACCATGCTCTCCATACGCTTGGGCGTGATGTTGTCGGGCGACGGAATGTTGACGCCACACTCGACCAGCGGCGGAATCGAGGTCTCGTTCAGCAAGTACGTGTTGCCGCCAATGTGGCCGTCCGCGTTGAGGAACGCGTACACAATCTCACTTGTCTCGGGTCGGAAAATCGTCTTGCGGTGGTCGAGTGGTCCGATGTGCTTGTTATCGAAGACACACTCCGGATACGGCGAGAACGGTAGGCCTGGTTCGGTCCAGTTGCAGATCTCGTCCTTGACGAACAAGAGTGCGTCGGCACGCGGCGAGTAGTTGGAGCCACTCATAAAGATGACGCGCTTGCCGGCGTCAATCAGCGATTGGAAATTTGGCCAGCCCTTTGTGAGCACGAGATCCGACGGCAGCAAGATCTCCTTCTCGTCAAAGTGCGTGCGCAAGTACTTGAGTAGCGTCAGCACCTTCTTCCAGCGATAGAGGTCGTTCTCGTCGTCGAAAAACACCATGAGGAACTCGTCCTTGTTCTCGGGCTTGTGGAGCCACTCGGCGATCTCGGCGAGCACCTCGTCGAGTCGGCGCTGCTCGCTGGACGGGATGCTGCTCAAACTGGGCTTGCAGCCGATCGTGGCCGAGTCCCACTCAATGTCCGTGCCCAGCAGCTTGGCCACGTAGTTGAACGCGCTGACGAGCCCGTCGAGCAGCGCCGAGTGGAAGCCGCCGCAGTGCGCGATGCGCAGGTCGTTGTCGAACCAGTGCACGTCCAGCTCCACGAAGCGCACGCCCATGTTCATCTGGTCCGTGAGCGTGAAGAGCTGGTCGTTCGTGTGCACTTCGAGCCCTTTCTTGATCCACGAAATGTACTGCATGTACATCTCAAACACGTGGTCCTCCACGCCGTAGCCCTACGCATCTCACCGACGTCGTCAGCCAACACGAGCTTTCCCCTTTGCGTCCATATTATGGTATATAAGTACGTACGTCGGCCATGTTGATCGCCGAGTTGTGGCTGCCGGGCAGGTGCGCGTGGCAAAAGTTGCGCTTGTACGCGAGTTTGCGCTGGAGCCGCAGGGCGCGCGCGAGCCACGCGTCCACGGCCACCGAGCCGCGCGCGCACACGATCGCGCACACGTTGTGCTTGTCGCAGTGTTTGACCTTGTCGCACTCGACGCCCGCCGGCACGGTGTCGGGCACGGTGTCGCGCACGGCGCGGAGGAACGAATCTCGCGCGTGCGGCGCGAAGAGCTCGTCTCGCAGTGCGAACGGCGAGCCCGCGAGCGTCGCGTTCAAGAGCTGGAGAATCGACGCGTCGCGTTGGTGCGTTTGTGCCGCCGCCGGCACGCCGATCGCCGCGAGACCGAGCGCCGCGAGCGCGATCTTCCACGCCGTTCCGAGTCGCATCTTCAACCAGGTGAAAGGAGTACAGTAACGTTCTTCGAGGAAGGATGGCGGTCGGTTGTGGCGGCGGTATACGCGGGTATACGGACGCCAGACTCATCACGGTATCCGGTGGTTGCCCTAGTATACTTGTCGGCACGAAAGGAACTGGTATTGTTGAATGCCGCTCCAAGTGTATACATATTGCATCCGGATACTCAGCCAGTTGAAGTGAGTCCAAGTTGGTTCTGCACCGTGTTATGTATTTAGATCTCCCTACTTTTGCGAATAATGAAGGTCAACCTTGGTGCTGACGACGACGCCGCCCACGATCGAGACGGAGATCATCGCGAGCTTCGCGGCGGCCGTGCCAACGAACGGACCCGAGGCGCGAACGAAGGCGTACATGCTCGAGCCCTTGACGCGAGCGGGCATATCCGAGACCAACTTGTTCTTAACAATCTGAAATTGCGCGAGCGACGCGCTTGCCGACACCGCGACGCCGAGCGCATCGCCCATCGAGGTGGTTGGTGGCGCTTTCGAGGTACGCGATGGCAGCGCGAGCCCCCGTCCGAGCCTGCCGCAGTAGGGGGCGCTGATGACGACGCCGCATAACACGATCGCGGATTGGAGCATGCTGCTGAGCGAAGGCGAGAATTGCGGAATGGATTGTTTGGTTGCTCACTCGACACAAGCGACCCATGAAAAACGAACAGCGTGAAGTAATACCGGTTTCACACCGCGTGATACCGGTACTTCACGGTGTCCCAGTTGACAGTGCACACACGCTCATTTTTGGCTCAAGTTCGCTGATGGTGGACGAAATGCAGTCGGTCAATATACCACGGCTGTCCAGCGCTCCTTGCTAGCCGCGATACCATCGAAATGCCCCGCCAGACTGGTGGTGGCATTTCGTTGGTTTCGTCATCCTGAGTTTGAACCCACGCCGGCCACAGCGTGGCTTCCTCCATTCTTTACTTCGAAGTATTAGTGAGTGCATACAGTATCTCGGAGGGTTCGACGTTCCAGTCCAGAATTCCTGCGCTACCCCCAAGTATGCTGCGGACCGCAATCGTCTGCGGCGGCTTACTCTTGAGCGGCGTCTACGGCCCCGTGATTGGAAGGAGGCCACGCTGCCTTCGGGTTCCTTGGAGGCGCCGCCGAGATGCTCGGCGGGTGAGGTCCTTGACCCCGTGTCGGGGTTGGGCACGTTCCTGGCGCAGTGGCGAATCGTCGAAATGAAGCGTGAACACAAGTCTGTCCCCAGCAAAGCTCTCCACCTCAATGGCCAAGCCTTCCGTCGCGCTGTGGCCCCGTCCGTTGCCATCGCCGCCGCCAGGCTCGCGTTGGTAACGCCTCGATGGTTCTCTCCGGCTTCGTCTCCACCAAGGTAGATATGTTCTATTCGCAACCCTAGATAGTCCGAGACAGTCCAAGCATATCCGACCCCTCGATGATCGCAAGAGCATCTTTCATGTGCGACCGAACTAGTGGAGATGCCAATCGCATACCGTGCCGTGCATAAACCAAGGAGATGAGGAAGACAATCGCTATCCCAATATGACCGAACCATACCGAAGCACTGGGACGTCAGTCGGGTCCCTAGAGCGACCCAAGACTACGTCGGCCAGACAATACACGTGTACGTGTAGGCACATTGTACAAGCAAACAAAGGGCTGGACTGTATAGCCAAGTTACCATAGATGGTCTCCCTCATCATCCGGATCCCGAATGAGTTGAAGTGACGCCAGGTGGTTTAACTACCGTGTTGTGTGATTTGATCTATCTACGTTTGAGAATAGTGAAGGTCAACCTTGGTGCGAACGAAGACCCCGAAAACGATCGAGCCGGACATCATCGCGAGCTTGGCGGCGACCGAGCCCACGTACGGACCCGCGGTGCGGACGAACGCGAGGTCGCTCGTGCCCTTGACGCGAGTGGGCAACTTCTCAACCAGCTTGTTCTCGAAGATCCGACGCAGCGCGAACGCGGCGCCTCCCGCCACCGTGAAACCTGCTGCTTGACCCAAATTGGTGCTCGGCGGCGTCTCCGAGGTATGCGACGGAAGCGCGAGCCGCCGTCCGAGCTGGTGGTACGAGCGAGCGTTGATAAGGACTGCGCTGAATACGATCGCGTCCTGCACCATACTGTACTTCGAGACGAGTGCGAATATTGCGGAATGGGATGTCTAGTCCAGGGCCCAGGGGGTCCACTCGGCGCAAGGAACTCAACCCACGCCACAGCAGCAGCGTGAGGTGAGGAGCCTCAATGGTTTGATATCTCACAGGTCCGGCAAACAACCCCATGAAATGGAAGGGCACGCTTCGCCCACGAAACATCACACACACACTTCGTTTGGAGAGTGTGTGTGTGCTATTTCACTGAGTTTGCTTGATTGAGATCAAACCCACGCTCATTGACCCAACATTACATTGGCTGCCAATGATTGGCATTTCCATTTTGAACGCGAGCTGAGCCACCCCAGTGGGATTCCCACTGCGTCAGCTGCAATTGGACGACATGAGGCCAGGACTTGTTGGCGTCTGAGACGCCTCTCATCACGTCCCTCGTGCTGGGCATGAACGCGATCGCCAAACGCTCCCTGCACGCTGTTGTAGTCCCGGTTCACTAGGGGGGAGGGCACTCCTCGGTATACCTGCTCCAGTCGGCGCTGTTGTCTTCTTTGAGAGCATACACACTTCAACTCCGGATGAAATGTGTAGGAAATTAAAATTCCCCACTGCGTTATGTCGTTAGCTTTATCTACGTTTGCGAATAGTGAAGGTCTACCTTGGTGCAGACGAAGGTCCCGAACACGGTCGAGACGAAGATCAGCGCCATCACGTCAAGGTACGGAGCTGTGTCGCGAACGAAGGCGCCCACACCTGAGCTCTTGATGGGAGCAGGCATCTTGAAGACGAGCTTGTGCTCGACAAGCCGAACTTGCACGATGATCGCGCGCAACGCCGCAGCGAGACCGAGTACTTCACCCAAAGTGGTGCCAGGCGGCGCCTCCGTGCTACGCGACAGCAGCGCGAGCCGCTGTCCTAGCTAGCGGCTGTAGGGGGGCGCTCTTTAACAAGCAGTCAACGATGCGAGAATTGCGGAATGGAATGTCTATCCCAGGATGATCCACTCAGCAAAGATAACCCAGACCGGAGCAACGCGAGGCGGGGAACCCAATGGACATGAGTTATTCATTGGGTTCGCTTGTCCTGAGAGTTGCTGAGTTGAACCCATACGCATAGGCGCACATGAGAAGTTCCAGGTACTGAATGTATGCTCGACTGGGGCCTCCCTGCGCTTCCTGCATCACGCAGCGCATGCACTTGTTGTCTACGGTATGCTCGAGTCAAAGAGGAGTATGAGATTGTCGTCCATCTCAGTTTATTTGCAATTTAATTTTGTATGCGGACGGCATCTACGCGGCGGCAACGCGTTACTTGTGCGCCCGGAGGACGTCCGCCTTGGTGGTCACAAAGCCCATGACCGCGACCGAAGCCGTGATCATCGCGACGCGCGTGCCGATGTACGGACCGGTGACGCGCAGAAAGTCGCGGAAGCCCCAGTGCTCGACCTTGGCGGGCACCTCGTACGTCAGCAGGTGCGCGAACTTGCGGTTGAGTATCCGGTTCTGCGCGCTGTAGGCGCCCGCGGCCGTCGCGAGGCCCAGCGTCGTGCTCAGGAACGTCTTGGGCGGCGCCTCCGTGGCGCGCGCCGGCAGCGCGAGCTGCTTGCCGGCCTGGTACATGGTGTAGCTGGAGAGGCCGCCGACGGCCGCGCCGCCAGCGATGATCACGGGGAGCACCATGGTATTAGTCTGTCTTGTGCGAGAGGTCGCTGAATGAGCTCGTTCTGGTCGAAGGTCCGAAGCAGGTTACAAGTGAGACAAGCCCTCGTTGACGTCAGCTTTGGAACATGACACAGTTAGAATAGACATGAAGCACAGATAGGTTGGGATGATAAGAACCGTAACATGGCGCAACGGAGCTGTTCGAAAGTGCTGGTTGCGAGATGAATGGGCGCGTCCGCGCCCAAAAGCTGGCATCGCACGCACTTCGGCTTTTTGTCTCTCATAGGCAGCAGACTCCGGAGACCCCTCGTGCGCCGGAGTCTTTGGGGAGAACGATCTCATTTCATTTTCATTTATTGAGTCTTTCCGCGTGATTACAAGTAGCAATGAAAAGTTTCGTCCGAGTGGCGCCCAACGCGGCGTCCACGCTGCGGACTCTTCTGCTATCAATCGCTAGACAGTATATGATGGAGAGCAATCAGAACAATTCTACGGAGTACTACGTAGTAGTAGTGGTAGCGCGACTCGATGTCCCCAGCATGCAATAGCTAGTCTGCTGAGCAACCTAAGAGCGTTCATTCCCAAGCTGTGGACTTGGTCCATGCCCATTCACACGACTTATCACTACGGTCCTGGAGGATACTAGTAGTACCGCCCTCACAAGAAGGATGTTGTTGACGCCGTGTCAGCCATGGGCGCTGCACGGACGCTAGCGTGGTCCATGCCGAGCACGGACACCGCTGCCATGGCCTCCTGCCGCCATCATGAAGAGCTCCGAAGGCAGGCGAGGTTTATAGTACCCCCGGGGCACGTACCAGCTGGCTCGGTTCACGCCAGTCAAATCGCGTGGAGCACGAAAAGTCAAAGCTTCCGTATCAACCAAACCTCCAAAGGCGCGGGCCATTCGAACGCAGCGATGTCGTCGTCATCGCCGGTGAAGATGAACGCCAAGGAGCGTCGCAAGCTGCAGCGCCAGCAGCAGCAGCAGGAAGGGACCTCGGCGGCCGTGGCCGCCAAGTCCGAGCCCAAGGAGGAGGCGACGACGCTCAACGCCAAGGAGCGCCGCAAGCTGCAGCGCGAGCAGCAGCGCAAGGCCGAGACGCCGGGCGCGAAGGAGGTCGCGGTGAAGAAGGAGGTGAAGAAGGACAAGGATGCGCCGGTAAAGACCGAGGCCACCGCTGCCGCTTCTGCTACGACTGCTGTGGCTGCGCCGGCGGCGGGCGAGCGTCTGAATGCGAAAGAGCGGCGGCTGCTGCAGCGCAAGTCGACGCGCGGCGAGGACCCGGCGACGAGCAGTAAGAAGGAGGCGATCACCACGGACGGCGCGCAGATTGGCAAGAAGCGCAAGCGCAAGTCTAAGAGCGCCGAGGAGGGCGACGAGGACGAGCAAGAGGCCAAGCGCAAGCGCATCCACTTGACGCTGTTCGTGGGCCAGCTGCCGTTCAAGTGCACGGAGGCCATGGTGCGCAAGCACTTTGCCGAGGCCGGCGATATCCAGCTGCGTATGCTCACGGACAAAAAGACCAAGAAGTTCAAGGGCACGGCGTTCATCGAGGTGAAGGACAGCAAGGCGCTCGGCGCCGCGCTCTCGCGCCACCACACGCTGCTCAACGGCCGTCGCATCAACGTCGAGCTCACGGCCAGCGGCGGCGGCAACAACTCGGAGCTGCGTCGCGGCAAGATCGACAGCCTCCGCAAGAAGCAGAGCGAGAAGCAGATCGAGAAGACGCGCGCGCTCGTCCAGAAGTGCATCGACGCGCCCGGCTCCAAGATCAAACCCGAGGACGTGGACGAGCGCATGATCGACTACCTCTCGTGGTTCGACTACACCACGGCCAAGGGCGCCATGGACGAGTACAACCGCTGCGTGAGCGAGCGCGTGAAGAACACCAAGGCCTTCTTCATGGGCATCCTCAAGCGCTTCCGACAGACGGACGGTGTCGAGTAAATCTGTCCACCCCGAAGGATTAGGAGAGAGTTGCGCGAGGACATCCTGGCGTCTCCACTTGCTCCTATCGTATCGATACGTAGACGCCAGGCAGTTTTTGACCATTCAACGAATTCTATATGCATTTTGATAAATCTGTGATCGGCATGATTATTTTTCGTCGAGACCGAGCTTCTCGCACAACAGCGAGAGCTTCTTCTCCGCAGCCTCACGCTTCCGTGCTTCCTCCTGCAGTGCGTGGCGCATTGCTGCAATCTCCTCCTGCGTGTTCTTCTTGAGCTGCTTGGCTTGATTGTCCACGAGCTGCTGGATGTCTTCGATGAGCAGAGATCGGGTGGACGAACTGGAGGAGAGCACGGACGCGGACCCTGAGCTCCACAGACTCGCGGACGACCGCACGGTGTGAGCTCTGCTCACAATGGAGCGTGTGTCATGTCCCTCTGGGGCGTCCGTCCCGAGCCTCCGCCGGCTAGTGGAGCTCTGCAGCGCTCTTGGCTGCTCGAGCGTGACCACAGTGTCGAAGCGCGGAGTTACGTCCGGAATGAGCGTCCCAGTGATGCCCATCTTCATGCGTACATGGCGCATTTTGAGCGTTGGGTCTGGACACGGGATCTCGCCCGTGGTGATCTTGGCCTGCTTCGTCTCCTTCGCGACATGGTAGCGCCATAGGAGATCCTGGAGCATATGAGGCATGTTGAGCACCATGAATCACACGTAGAGCCATTGATGAGCGAACCTACCTTATTCCATGCCGTGTCGTTCTTGGCGCCTTTGTAGAACTTTTCTTCCTTGTTGGGAGCCCCCCACGACATGGCAAGGAGCTGCTGTGTGTGTTCGCTAGGCTGCCTGCGGGTGTTCAGTCGCTGCCGAGCTGACGGCCCAGAAAGCGACGTTTGGATGTCAGTCGGTCGCCCTCTCTCTTTCTCTCTCGCTTACTCTTTCTTCCTTGGCCGACAACGGGCGTGCATCACCAGTTTGTTCTTCGCACAGAGCGGTGGATGGTTGCTACTACCAACGAGTCTGGTCCGGATTTGCTTTTCTTAGAGCACACACAGCTGAAGCAGGTTCTGGATTCCTCACTTCAGTCGATATGGGTACACTGAGGTATGGAGTTGACGAGCTGACCAGTCGAACTGAAGCGTGGGAGAAAGTGATCTTGAGCTCATTCTCGCCGGGAATGGTTCCAATGGACAACGAGCCGCGAGTGTTGGCAAAGAGAGGGTACCGTGAAGCGACCTAAGAGCAACACACGAGACGGAGGAGACGGCACGCTGTACACCGAGGCGAAGCGGAACTGAAATTTGCTGCATTACTAATACCACCCCAGGATCAGCTCAGAAGCACACTCCTTCTAGACGAAGCAAAGTCTGTGGGTCTCTCGGTCTCCGAACAGGACGGAGGCGAGACGCTTAGAAGCGGAGCTTCTTGAAGAAGAAGCTCACGCCGGCGGCCTTCTTCTCCGACTTGATCGTGCTCTGGTTGAGGTAACGCTCCTCGAACACCTTCTTGATGGTCTTGCGCGACTCGATGCGCGACTCCGGGTTCGCGAGGATCTCGTCGTCGAGGACCTTCTTGAGGTCGATGTCAACGACGTAGCGGGTCGGCATGATGTGGTTGAAGTTGACGACCTTGATGAACGGCTTGACCTTCGAGCGCTTGGCAAGCTTCTTCTTGCTCATGGCGCGCGTGACCTTACGCGGGTAACGGTCGACGCCGGCAACGATGGCGTGGCCGAACTTGCGGTCGCCACGGCCCTCGTCGTGGGTCTTGACCACGACGGCCTTGCGGCCGGCGAAGCGGCCGTTAAGCAACACAACAACCTTTCCGCTCTTGACACTGCATCAAACAAACAAAAGAATCGCGCGTGAGTCTACCGAGCTTTTGGTTGGACAACACCGAGCCCATCAGGGCGCCGGCAGAGCGAGTGAGAGAGAGAGGAGAGCTCGGGAATTACGGCAGACGAGGCCGGGCCGCGACTGAACGAAGCACAGATCTGCGAGGACGCCGACACGCGTCTGTAAGTGTAACACCATAGGAAGTAGATGAAGCCGCCACGCCGAGTAGCTCGATGTTCCCTATACGTCGCCGTCACCGTGTCGAAAGTCACGCTGGCACTCCCATGTCGATGGCACGCTCACTCGCCGCAAGCGTATCCGCCTTCAGTAGAAGGCACTGTAGACCGACCGCGACTGTGCTCCCACCGACGCGCGCGCTGAGGTCGAGGCGCGACGCCGACGACTCCACACCACCGATAGTTCCATCGACCACTGCTCATCGCGCGTCTCTCCGTTTAGACGCGGTCAAACGCCATCTCGTTCGACGGACTCGAGACCACGTCGCTCTCCGTATCTCTCTCTCTCTCTCTCTCATACTCGCTCGCGCCCTGATGGGCGTCGCGTATTTTCCATGCAGCAACGTACATGCCCATAGTGTCGATTTGCTTTTTCGCAGGAGCAGTTCCGTACTGTGTGCAGGTCGTAGGCGAAAAAGCCTCGAGGGCGCCAATACGAACCCCAGAGCCAACCACTGGCCCAAACGCTGGCTGGCGGCTCCAGGAACCGCGCCGCTCGGTTCGCGAGAGAGCGCGACCGGTTCACCCCCCGCCTCTCACGGTTCGCTTTAACCCCTACCCCTGAACCGTCCTAGTTTTGGGCATTGCAACCTTCGCGCAACATATCCCGCGCGAAGGTAACCAGCGATGTTCTCGCTTTAGTGACCTAGAACTGTAGTGACGTGAACCACTCCAAGAAATGGCTACAAAAGCGCATTCTCGGCCTCCAACGAAATAGGACCCACTGAGCATGGATCTCGAGACCAGTTCGACGCCAACACGTATGTGCATATTCTGTAGGTATGTGTGTATCTTTCTATGCGGTAGAAGCAAATGAATCTAGTCTCGCCCGCCACCACGACCACCGCGGCCTCCGCCGCGACCGCCACGGCCACCGCCACGGCCGCCGCCCGACTCCTGGAACAGGCGACGTGCCTGCTCCTTGCCCTCGGCGCGGTACTTGGCCTTCTTGGCCTCCTTGTGGACGCCCTCGAACACGGCCTCCTCCTTTCGCTTGCGCTTGAGGTGCTCGGCGTGGCGCTTGGCATTGCTCTCCTTGCGGGTCTGTTGGCGGTCGCGACGCACCGTGTTCACGGCCTGCATGAAAGCGTACTTCTTCTTCTCCTCGGGCTCAAGCACGACCGCGCGCTTGCTCTGGTAGCTCTCGCTGCTGGTCGACTTTTTCTTGTCGAGCTTGGGCTTGTTCGCGAACGGCAGCGCCGCCTGGAGCTTCTTCGGCACCTTGAGCGAGCCAAACTTGCGCTCCTTACGCACAATCGGCTTGTACAGCGAGTCCGGGTTCACGGGCACCGCGAGTTTCTGCTCCTTGCGCAGCTCGTACGTGGTCTTCATCAGCGGCAGCGCTCCCGTCGCCGTCTTCTTCTTGCCCATGCGACCGCCACTCGCGAGCAGCGACGTCACGGGGTTGTAGAACGTCTTGGGCTCCACAGGCACCCACGTGCGGCAGAACACAATGTCACTCTTGAGGATCTTGTCCTCGAACGTCGCACGGAAGTCACCCTTTTCGCCACGCATGGCCTTCTTGATACGACCACGGATGCCACTGACCGTTCGGATGGCGGCACCCTCGAACTTGGCGACTTCAAGCTCCGTGTTGAACATACCCTTGATGAAGGCCGTGTTCTTGTGGATCTTGGAGGGCGTACCGATGAGCTTGAGCTTCTTCACGACGCTGAACTTGTGGTCGAGCTCGAGCACGACACCCGTGGCACTCACGCGGAAGCCCTCGACGTTGTTCGACAGCGTCTGGAAGGCCAAGACACCGGTGTTCGGTGGACACATGGGTCCATAGATCGTCGCGAAACAGTGCATATGCTCCGGCGTGTACTTGAGATACCGCTGGCGGTCGTTGCGGTCTTCGATCGAGTAGATCGGCAAACTCTGGAAGCGGCGCCAACCGATGGAAAACACCAGGGGGTCGTTCGCCTTGAGAATCTTACGGTGCCAACGGTGCTTCTTGAAGCGCATGCGCACGAGACCCAGGTTTTGCTCCACGTTGGGCAGACCACCAATGACGATAGGGTTCTTAGGGTCGTAGTACTTGACGAACTCTGCGGGCACTCCCGAGAACTCGATGCGCACGTACAGTCCCTGGCGGAAGCCTTCAAGCTGCAGGCGCATGTCTTCGCCTTCCTGGCCAAACTCCTCGGCGTTGCGAACAGCCTGCTCCTCACGAAGCTTCTTCGCCTCCTTCATGAGCTCGGTCATCTCCTCGTCTTCGTCGTCGTCCTTTCGCTTATGCTGCCCGGCCACTTCAACTCCATCGTCCTCTTCGTCTTCCTCCCGGTTCTTCTTCGTAGCCTTCTCAGCACGTAACCGCTCACGGATCTGCTCATCGGTCTCTTCCTCCGGCTCACCGCCTTCATCATCTTCCTCATCGTCGTCCTCGTCGGAATCACTCGCAGCGCGGTGGCTTTCGCCGGTCTCAAGATCCTCAAAATCACCGTCCATCTCGTCATCGTTCAAGGGGTCAGCGTTGGCACCATCCATGGCGTCATCCTCGTCGTCCTCGTCATCGCCAGCCTTCTTGTTGACGCGCTTCCACGAGCCCGTCACAAAACGGTCGCGGATGCCCTGGAGGGCGTCGTCTTCGTCCCACTCGTTGAGCTCGTCGAGTCCGATCTGCAGCTTGGAGCAGTCCAGCGCATTCCAAGCATCGGCCTCGCGACCCGCGGCCGTCGACGCAGCGCCGCCGCGCTTCTTCAACTTGAAGAAGTCGTCACCGTCGTCTTCATTGTCGCTGCCGTCGTTGCCCGAGCGCTTGCGCTCTTCCTTGTCCAGATCGGCCTCGGTCATGTGCAGCTTAGCGCGTTCGCCGTACACCAACTCCATCAGGTTGACATCGCCCTTCTCGCGCTCCAAGAAGTTGGCGGCGGCGCGAGATGCGAGGTTCTCCTTCCAACGCAGGTTGGACGTCTCCGCCGTCGTTTCCTCCTCCTCATCGTCATCCTCTTCCTCGTCATCGTCATCCTCGTCATCGTAGTCAGATTCCGAGTCGGACCCAGGCAAGCGGTCGTCACCACCCGCCAGCTCGTCGTCGAACACGGCGCGGCGGCGCATGCGACCAGAGCTGTCACGCACAACGCGCTCCTGAGGCTTGCCGACGTTGGCTTCGCCGTCGCTGTCATCATCCTCCTCGTCGTCGTCATCGTCCTCGTCATCCTCCTCTTCCTCGTCGTCGTCGTCCTCATCTTCGTCGCTGTCGACCTCATCGGCACGCACAGCCGCCGTGTTCTTGAACAGCGACAAACTTGCACCACGAAGTCGCTCGTCAAGACCGATGTCGAGTTGCTGCAGGTTCTGCACCATCTCCACGCCTTCACCGCCGGCGCTCGGACGCATCATCGAGTTCTCGTCGTCCTTCTCGTCGCCCGGCATGATCACTTCGCTCTCGGGCTTCGTGTAGTTGAGCTGCGAGAGGTTGATGTACATGGCGTCCTTGTCGTACATGATGTTGCCGACGTCGGACATTGGCGCGTACAGCAAGATATCCTTCTGTGTGAGGTGCTTCTTCTTTCCTTCGCCGTTCTTCGAGCTCGGGATCGGACACGGGTCCGGCATGGACGTGATGTTGTCCATGTAGTAATCGCCGGCACCCGCAATGTGCATCTTCATGCCGGGCTTGAGGTGCGTGCCGCGCAGGTACCCGTAGAACGTGACCTTGCGGTCCACAAGCGGGTTGCGCTGCACTTCGTCCGGGTGCGTGACGTCCTCGAAGCGGTCTGCGAGCATGTACGGGTGCGCGTTGCGCCACGAGAGCGGGCGGAACTTGAGGCGCTGGATGTACAGGGAGAGGTTCTGGATCTCGCCCTTGGGGTACTTGTTCGCGGCGATGCCCGAGAAGTAAAAGAGCTTGGCGCCCTGGTAGATCTCGGTCCAGAAGCGGTTCTTCAGGCGCTTCTTGGTCGTGCGCAGCGACTTGTTCTTCTTGAACGTGTCGAGGTGCGTGAGGATGCCCATGACCTTGGGGAAGCCGACGACCTGGAGGATGTTGAGGAACTCAAAGGTCTCCATCTCGAAGCCGAAGCTCGCGTCGATCATGAGCAGCACGAGGTCGGCGATCTTGGCGAGGTCGATCATGGCGTTGAGGTCGTTCGGGCACTCGTAGAACGTGATGCGGCGGTCCTTGCTGCTCACGACCGTCACGGGGCCCTTGACCTCGACCATGTTGTGGCGCGTGTACCGCTTCACCAGCGACTGCACATCAATAGACACCATGTTAGTTCAATCGGGCCATGAGTCGTACACACACGATCAATGCAACAGAAACGAACGCGAATGAGCGTGGACTTGCCGCTGCCGGGCGGGCCCATGACCACGATCGAGATGGGCGGCGGCACATCCTCGGCGCGCGAGACCTGCGGCACGTACTCCTTGCGGTGCGCGCGGTCGAGGTTGCGCTGGATGGTCTTGCGCGCGCGCCCGGCCTTGGCGACGCCGAACGCCTTGGGGTTCTTGCGCTGCTCGGCGAGTGACGGCTGGTCTTTCTTCTGCTTCTCGAACTCCTTCTTCTTCTGCTTGTTGACCTTGGCGCCGCTCTTGGCCTTGCGGTGCGTCTTCGACGGCTTGCCCACCAGCGCGTCCATGGTGGCGGCAGGAGCTCTCAGGACAGCGCGCGGCGCAGGCTCGTCAATGGCGTCGCTTCACCTGGCGGATGTTGCGATAAGCACCAAAGGCGTTCCGTTGGTTGGCGGCCAAGCACATGGGACTCGGTTCCTATCCGATGTAGCGTTTTTAACAGATTAACCCATATTGTGGACCACATGACCATGTGGGATGTCCCACAGTGCATACTGTACCAATGTTTCCCCTTCAAATGACAACACGGGAAACCCCCAAAAGAGCGGAAAAAGAACGGCAACATGGCGCCGCCGGAGCGCGTCCGTCTTGCGGTGCTGGAGCCCACGGGGGAGATGTTCGTGAACGGACTCGCGTCGTCGTACGACGAAGAGTTCCCGCAGTTCGCGGACAGCTCGGTGGCGTCGCACATGACGCCCGAGGAGTTCCAGGCGGCCGTGACCAAGATCAACGACGCGCTGCAGGACCACTGGCCGTGCCTGCCCTGCACGTCCTTCGCGTACGGCTGCTGCGTGTGCACGCTCGGGCTCTCGTTCTACTGCGCGACGGCGCAGGTGCGCGAGGCCGAGGCGCGCGTGCAGCTCCAGATCCGCCGCATCAACGACCAGAAGCACTTTGCCGCGCGCCAGATCCAGTGGAAACTCGTGCGCGTCTGGTACAAGCGCACGTCGTTCATTGAGATCACGGTGGCGCGCGACGCGCCGCTGCCCGTGCTGCCCGCGTCACAGAGCGGAGGAACCAACGCAACTACGTTGAAGACCAAGACAAGTGCGCCCGCGACAGAGGTCATGGAAGGTCGAACGGTCGTGTGAGAATGCGACACCCGTACTCATCTATTACCGGGCCTCTCTCTCGCGCGCGCGTGACGCATTTTGCCGCAACGCGGTCAACGAAAATGTACCATATATCTGCTATCACGCCGGGCTGTGGTTGTGTCGAACTGGCTATGTGTCTGCGTAGGCTTCTGTCAAGCGGCCGGGTGAACGCCAACGAGGCAAATTGAAAGAGGAAGAAAAGGTACGAAGAGTGTTTCCTATTGACAGTTCCTGTATCTGCTTGCTGACTCTGCATGGCGGGATATTGATCTCTACAGTACAAATGTGGTCGAGACAAGCGAGGACGGTGCGCGCTGTAACCCCGATGAATCGATTCGCGACTTGCGGCGCCCGGCGCTTGCCACACCCGCCGCCTGCTGTTGGAATGGATCCGTCGCGACGAGATACCGCTTTTCCGACGCTGCGCGACCGATCGAGACACCGGAGATTCCTGGTTTGTTACCACTGTTGCTGACAACTTTGGGTCGTCGCTCATAGTTGGGTACGGTAGGCTCTTCCACGTCTTCTAGTTGCAGCGTAGTTCGCGTCAGAGCGTCTGCGCCGTCCCGGTTGCGTTCGTTTTGACTCATGTTTAACCGCACCATGTGCTTAGTGGTTAGCCCATCGTAGATGGTTTGGGGGCAGTGAAGCGTGCTCAAGAACTCCTGAAAGAGATGACTCTGCTTGAACGCTTCAAAATTCTCGTCTTCCATCCGTGTCAAAATTTCTGCTCGAGCGACCGCGAAGATGTTCCGATCCACATATTGAGAGGAAAGTTCATCTTCAATTTTATCGAGTGCGCTGGGTGCGATGCGCACGTACTGCGGTGCGTTGTCGGTCAGGAATCGCAAGTACACTGTGAGTGCGAGCTCGTGGATGTTCTCTTCAGCAAGATCTGCCTCCCACATGAAGTCTTCAATACTCTCGAAGAGTGTAAGTTCGTTTTGTCGCCTTCGGTTAACACAATCGGCGGCCCACAGTTTATGGGCACTGTAGTGCTGCATCACATGCTCCACTCTCGACTTCTCACGAAGACATTTGATGCAAAACTCGGCGTATAGTGCTTGTGCCGACGAGAAGAAATCGAAGAAGGCATCTCGGCTCAAGCGCAGCACAAGGCAGTGATCGACGCACCTCACAGATATCAGGGAGGGTTCGTTGAGAATGATTGCCTCGTGACCGAAGTATCCGCCTGGTCGAAGGCGTATAACCTCTCTGGTGGGAGTGAGCGTCGTGACGACTGAGTCTGGTTCATCTGCAAGCGGGATACCAATGGTCTTCGCTGCTCGGTGAAGTGGAAAGTACTCGACTTCGACCTCGCCTCGCACGATGATGAAGAACCCGGAATGCTTGATATCCTTTTCGAGAATGCTGTCACCCGTGTCGTGCTCCACAATCTCGCTCACGACGCTAAGTTCTTGGCGCTTGAGCGGTGGAATTGCATTCAAGAAGGCACATCCCTGTTTGATGAGCGTATCGATGAAGTTCAATCGCACGTGCTCGAGTAGTACAATGCTGGCCTCCGGCACGATCTTCAGGAAATTGCAGAATGCGACACGATCGATGTACACCAGCAAGGAGTCGCTGAGGGCAGCGATGCTACAGATACGCGGAATCCTGAACAGCAACGAGATTTCACCGAAATAGGCCCCAGGACCCATCTTCTTTAGTGCCCGTATTTTGCGCTCGGCTTCATTCGCTCGCTTGGAGTTGCCCCGTACAACCACCGGTGTTTCCCCAACTCCTCGAGTACTGTTGTGTCGGACGACGGACTGTACCGTGGCCTGCAGCGACCCTCGGATGCAGATGAAAAACTTATCACCGATCTCACCCTCTTCACACAGCAACTCACCCTTACGGACGAACGCGTACGAGCAGAGATTAGAAAGCGTGACTAGACGAGATTGCTCGACACCTTCGAGAAACGGGATGTCAAACAGGTAGTTGACGATGTCCGACTCGATGATGGAGCTGAGCAAGCTGATCTTTTCTGGGCCCGTCATCGTTGTGTTACGACACAGAAGCGGCGGTGGCTTCCCACCAGGCCCACCTGCTGATCGAGGCTGGTTTTCATCTTCCGAGAATCGTCGGGTGTGGTTGATGGGCTGGTTGCGGGTCAGAGAATTGCGTGACTCCAGCCGAGTGCGCAACTTGAGAAAGCGATCACGTTGAAGCTTGAGCAGGGTGCAGCCCGTGAACAAGTCAGCGGTGATATGGTTCAAGTCGAGCAGCGCCATTAGGTTTTTGCGCGCGGCCCGTGGCTTTACTCCACCACTACCAGCAGCCTTGGCACGGAGAATTGATTCTTCCATGAGTCGCCCAAGAATCTGTTCCCGCGCTGCAAACGAAATGTAATCACCGATCTTGCGCTGGCAGAGCACTTCGTGGAGATGCTGCTTGCGGTTGGAAGTCGGAATCAGAGACGATATATCGACGGCACCCTCGGCTACGATGAAGAAAAGCCACGGATCGTTTTTGATTACCGCGCCCTTGCCATACTTCACAAGCTGGAAGCACGCCGCGAGCTCATTGATGGTTTTGTCATCCATCATCTGCATGAAAGGAGCGCGCTTGAGCACATCCACGATCCGCACATGCGTCGCCTGCGCATTGGAGGACCCCGCCCCCATGGTTTCCGCGATTGTCGTTGCTCTGACAAGAACGGCTAGAAAGGGTATACGTCGCAAGGTTGCAGCATGCTCAGACCCGACGTTTGTGATCGTTGTTCACTTCGCTTGTCAGTCATGCCTTGACCAAGAATAGCGATGCTTTCGAAAGTTCAACGATGCACAACGACAGAGATACCAAGACCAAACCGGTGGCAGCGTCGGTATTTGGCGCTGTCACGATCTCAACGCGACGGTTGAAGCGTGACTGCTCACACATCGTCGGGCACGCGAACAAATCGACCACACGAAAGAGAAGGTAGCCTGCAAACATGGCGGGAGGAGCGCTGGACAGCATCAAGTCGCCACGTGACCACTACCCCATGCGGCAGGCCACGACCGATCCGTCGTCCATGAACTGGTTCATTCATCGGCTCTACTTGCGCGGCGAATTCAAAGAATGCCAGCGTGTGATTGAAGAAGTGCTGAAGAAACACCAGGGACTGAGTGAGTATCCAATCTACGTCAAGGCATTGATCCTGCGCCACTCTGGTCGAATTCAAGAGAGTCTCCAGCTGCTACAGGCTGCGACCTGCTTGAATCCGGATAACAAGGAGAATCTGAAGCAAGTCGGGCGGTCGCTCTATTTGCTGGGCAAGCACACGGCCGCCATCGAGGTATACGAAGAGATCATTTCGATGGGCAAGCCTGACGACTGGGAGATCTTCCATAGCATCGGGTTATGCTACATGTATCTGAAGGAATACGATCGTGCCATCGAATGCTTCCAGCAGGCCAACTCGATCAACCGCCACGACGCAACATTTCTTCAGTTAGGGAAAGTACACACGCTGCGTGAGGATTTCAAGGCTGCCATCAACGTCTACCTCGAGGCACTAGAGTTTTCGCCCGAGAACCCGGAGCTGCTGACGACGCTAGGCTTGCTCTACTTACGCATCGGTGAGAACTTCCGCGCGTTCGACTATTTGGGCAACTCACTCACCCACGACCCACGCAACCCCAAGACAATCCTCGCGGCCGGATCGATCATTCAGGACCATGGCGATATGGATGTCGCGCTGGTCAAGTACCGCGTCGCCGCCGTGCAGACGCCCAACTCGGCGCAGCTGTGGAACAACATCGGCATGTGCTTCTTCGGGAAACAGCGGTACGTCGCGTCGGTCGCGTGCCTTAAGCGCGCGCTGTACCTGGACCCGTTCGAGTGGATCACGTCGTACAATCTCGGGCTTGTGCACCTCAACACGGGCCAGTACGCGTCGGCGTTCCACTATTTCAGCTCGGCCATCAACTTGAAGCCAGACTTCCCGAGCTCCTACATGTACCTCGCGATCACGCTCGGCCGACTCGACGACTTTGAGAATGCGTGCAGCGCCTTCGAGAAGGCCATCGAAATGGAAAGGTGAGTTTGTGCCCGTGGGAGGCTACGCCCCGTTCCTTCGTGCGAGGTCATCGCTCTCACTGACATGGCTACATGCTCGCTTTTTGCAGGGACCACATGTTTCATCTCAACTACGCGATTACGCTCTACAACAACGATGAGATGGAGCGCGCGAAGATCCAGTTCGACCGCTTTGAGGAAATCTTCGAGGCGCTCGACGAAGAGACCCGCAACGCCGACCCGGAGGTGCTGGAGCAGCGCCAGTCGCTGCTCAATGTGCTCATCGACTAATTGGAAAGTGTCAGGCAGACGTTGGATCCATTCGGTTCCATAAATAACACGTTTTCCATCCGTAACTAACGCATTATGACGCATGTGAGACCCAATTTTGGCCAATGCGATGCCCCACACCCTCTGACACGTTTGTTCGGCAGTTCAAAAGGCGAAGGCGAGGAGCTGGAGCTCCACACCCACGATGAGCGGTATGGACGACCCCACGATGCCAATCGAGCCGCGTTAGTGACTGGACGCCTTCTCTGCTTGTGTGTAGTAGATGGCTGCCGCTGCGCGGAGCTTGCATTCAGCGAAGAGACGCGGCTCGCGCGATGGCGCGACGTGTGCGCGCGGTTCTTCTTCGCCCACGACGCCGTCGCCCAGCGCGTGCTCGACCACTTTGAGAACACGAGCGCCGACCAGATCGTGTACGTACTGACCCATGCAGTGCTGTCGTCTAACGCAGTGCTGGCGAACGTCTGACTGATGGCGAATTGAATCGATAGGATCGAGACGCCGTCCACCGAAGGGGCGGCCGTGCACTCGAGCGAGGACGCCGCGGTGCAGGAACTTGTATCGTCACTGAGCCTGTCGAAATGCCCGATCCCGGGTCACCAAGAGCGCTACAACGACGCGTATGTGACAAGCTATCTGATTCTCTTTCTTGGAGGTGGCTGTATGGGGGCGTACTGATGGAAAGTGACGTGTAGTGTCATGGCGATGGAACGCGTGAAGAACGAGGTCCGCGGGGAGTACCACCGCCAGGCAGCGCGCACGAACGTACGTTTAATGGCTTCCTCAAGCGAGTGGTATCTGGTGTAAACTAACTCGTCGACATGCATGTGCGACGGCTAGTACGATGCGTTTGACAAGCATGTCCAGCGAGCGGGCCAGAGCACGAATCTGGATCCATGGACCTCTCCCAACGGACTCGAACATCTTATTCTCCGTACACACGAGCACTACGAGCGCTCCACAGTTGCTCAGTCGCTGCAGCACGTCCGGGTCGACACGTTCGTGAAGCAGCACGCCACCAACATTGGCTGTCACCCGTTCCTCGCTGGTCTCCGCCTCCTCCTCGAGTGGAACCTCTCGAGCCCCACAGTCGTCGCCTGGCGAGGTGGGTTTGCGCACTAAGTTTGCATGGTCACGCGCAGTGTTTTGATCTCTTCGCGTTCGTTCCATCTAGTTTCGGATGCTGCCTTCGTCGAGAGCGGAGTCGACTTCGCGAACGCGGCCGTCAAGCTTCTCGTGCAAGATCTCAACTGTGGCCACCACGAGAGCCCCCTCTCACCAGAAGACGGATCGATCCGCCACCGTGTGTGGTATCTCGACCCGTACATCTCCGACTACGACATTCGCCAACTGGCCAAGCTATTCCCGTTGCCGTCGCGCCTCGAGTCGCGCGGCACGGGCACAAAGTTCGAGACCGACATCCACCGTCCGAACGCGGACGGTACACACGACGAGTACCAGCCATTTTTCCAGAAATGGTGCGTTATTCTCTAAACAAAACGAGCTCTGCTCCTATGCTTCGTCTACCGTTGTCGCGATGTGGAAGCGGTCGAGCGTCGTGTCCACACTCGCACCGGGTCGTTCCCACTCTCGAATGACCGCACGCGATCGCAGGTCGGCTTGACGGATCGGCTCTGGGATGCGAAACTTGGTCGAGCACGCGCGCGTGATCGCCAGCGCCGCCTCGAGCGAGAGCATATGGCCCACCGACACGAACACAGGGTTCTGCACGCCGTCCGGGCCGCACAGCGCGGCACCCCAGACGCGGCCCGAGTTGCCCTGGATCATGGCCACGCGTTCGCCTGCTTCTTTGGCAGCATTCATGAGTGCCTTGACATCGGGCTTGGTGAGACCGTCGACGTGGAGGAACGTCTTGCCAACGCCCAGCGTCGGGATGCCGCGCAGCACGCCAAAGTGAGACGCAAGGCCGAACCCCTGCGGATGGAGCACACCGTTGCCGTCGACTAGCGTCACGTCCGGCGCGAGCTCTGCACACAACACGCCAACGAGCACGGTGAGGCACGGATTCGTATGAGATATATCAGCGCGTGTGTTGTACCTGGACAACGCTCCAGGAGATCGTCGTACAGCTTGGTGAGCGCGGGCACCTCGCGGAATGCGAGGAAGCCGGCGATGTACGGCGCCGGCAGCGACACGTACGCGAACGCCTCGTAGAGCACGGCCATGGACGGGAACGCGAGGACCACCAGCGACGCGCACGCGTGCTCGTTGGAACCCTTGAGGAAGCTGATGTCGACGCCCGCAACGCGTGTCAGTCGCCGCGTCTCCAGGCCGTCGGGCGACGGCGCTGCATCCAGAGTTGAAGAAGGCGTCAGGCGCCAGTGGCACGCGTCGGTCTCGCGCAGCTGGAGCTTGAGTTCGCGCTGCTCGTCCAGCCAGCGGCGGCGCAGCGCCGCCGTGGTGTCCTCCGTAGCGTCGACGGCAGCTCCTGCCATCGTGAGCTAGCGAGCGAGAGTTGAACAATGCCGTTGTCAGCGTTGCCGTCGCGGAGATTGGGTGGGTTCCCTTTTTCAACCCAATTGGGGGCGAGCGAATTTCAACCACACAGACGCGTCGCGTCCTGTGGATTGGCTGAAACTCATCAACTGGGTTGACCGCCGTTGACACTGACCAAGGATGGTGGCGCCTCGGATGGCATGGGTTGCGGCTGCGTGGAACGCGCAGAGGCAGACGCGCAGACCAATAGGGAGAGAGGAGACGCAAGTGCAAGGGGGTGGAAAATCAATACACGAAGTAAAAGAATAGGTAGTACACACGACATGCAGGTCACGGGACGGCAATCTTCGTCTGCCAGGCATCCCCCTTGGTCACCTTCCATCACTCGGACGACAGGTACACGTGCTCGACGTCGTCGTCCTCGTAGCTCGAGAGCAGCTGGTAGCGCATCTCGTGCTGCGCCTCGCGCACGTGGACACGCTCGTAGACGATCGTGGCCGTGACGACGCTCACAAACAAGATCAGGCACAGGATCAGCTGGTGGACCCACATGGAAAAGAGCCCGACCATGCCAAACTCGCAGTACGCGTCGACCGCGCGCGCCACGCTGTGCGCCACGGGCGCGCACTGCTGGGTCGCGTTGAAGCTCGCGAGGTCGCTCGTCACGTGCGCGAGCTGCTGGCCGATCGGGTCCAGGAACTCGCGCTTCATGCGCGCGCCAGTCGCGCCGTGGTGGGCCGCGTACTCCTCGAGCTCCTTCTGGAGCGCCACGACCAGGGCCGTGCTCTCGTGGACGCTGGCTGCGTACGGCTGGAACGGGCTCGTGGTGTTCGGCACGCAGCCCACAAAGAAGTCGACCGCGGGCGTCGTGTGGAGCAGCGTCGCGGTCGAGTTCATTGGCGCGGCGCAAAAGTCCGCGGTGAGGATCGTCGACGAGAGGTAGACGCCCACGAGCGTGTGCGAGATGGGCACGACGCTCAGGATCACGAAGATCGAGAGCCGCAGCGGCGTGACCATGGACCAGCCGATCGACGAGATCGACAAAAAGCTCGAGAGCGCGACCGCGAGGATCGCAAAGTTGGTGGTCGACTTGAGCATGAAGTAGCTAAACTGCCAGTCCCGAGCCAGCTCCTCGTAGTTGGTGGGCAGCAGCGCGGCCGTCGCGTTGCTCCACTCCTTGGCCGCGTGCGTGAGCTGCAGCGCGCGGATCGAGAGCTCAAACGCCGGCGTCGGGAGCTCGCTCTGGTTGAACGCGACCACGAGCCCGTCGGCGTAAAAGCTGATGGCGCCGCTGGCGTTCGTGGCGTCGCGCGAAAGTCGCTGCGCGAGCGCAAACTGGTCGCTCGTGTTGGTCATGGCCTCGCGCACCACGCCGGCGCTGTAGTCCACCTGCGCCTCGCCCAGCAGCCCGCTCAGCGAGCTGATCGCCAGCACCGTAAGCAGGATCACGGCCGAGATCTCCATGGTCGCGTGCGTCTCGCGCGACACACGCGCCGCCGAGGCTGTTAAACAACAAACAAAAGGGTTGAGATCTCATGGAACGGAGCTGTTCGTTTCGGTGAGAAGTCAAGCCAACGCACCGCTGCGGATGTGGAGAATCGTGCGGCGCACGACCACGATGCAGAGCAGCACGAACACCACGGCGCCCGCCGCGAGCGACGCGAAGAGTACATTGTGGAGCAGCGCCGCGTACGCCGGGTCCTCGGGCGCGAACGTCGCGGCGCCGGCGCCGCCGCCGAAGCGGTAGAAGCCGTGGAAGAACGCCACGAGCTCGCGCGCGATCTGCTTGTGGTAGTCGGGCGGCAGCAGCTCCATCGACGTGTCGGCGGCGGCCATGATGGAAGGCGCTTCGGTTTGTCTCTCTAGCTTTCTGTGGGAGGTCGCGTGGAAAGTCGTGCGGGCCGGGGCTTCTTGCCGTTTCTCTCGCTTGTTCTCTCTCAGCCCGAAGCGACCCGCGCAAGCTGCGGGACTGTAAGGATTTCCGCCTCGTTTCTGAGGTTCTACACAAGCAGCGTACCATTACCAGGTGAGATAGATTCCAAAGAGTCAAAACGCGGTGAGCTATTCAACTTGAAGTGAAAGAGACCGATTCCTCCAATTTGGGAAAACGAGAAAAGACGTCGATATTGCGCTCTTTCTTTCGTGTATCAAGACGCGTAGCAAAACGACTCTTCTTCCTCGTCTTCATCTCCCTCCCTTTGGGCCTCGTGGATTGTACTGTTGGACGGCGGTACGCGGTGCGGGGAAGAGAAGGAGGTCGCTTGAGTCTCCAGCGCCCAGGCATTCGTTCTGAGCGAGGCGTCGTCTACTGACGTGCGTCTGCGCAGCTCGCGGTCGGCCAGCACCGACGGAGGCGGACTCGGCGGAGACGACAGGCGGCGGTACATTCGGGGCGAGCGCGGCGGCGTCCCCGGCGGCATGTTCGTGAGGGTCATGATGGCTTTCGGCGGCGACGCGTGTGGCGTGGACGAGCGGCGCGACGGCGGGCTCGGCGGCGCCGACGACGCGGTGGACGCCTGCGAGTCGGTGCGGTCCAGCCGACGCGACCACACAGCCTGGACCTGCTTCAAGTACATAATGCATGGGTGTGAGCATCTATCGCCTAGTGCGCATCGACAAGTGAGAGTCCGCACCTGCTTGCCGTCCGCGAACTCGACGATGCACGGTAGTTTGCTGATGTGGACCTGAAGCAGCATCGGCACAGACACCTCGAGCGACTACCAAACAAGAAAACCGTTGTCAGAGCCGCTCACCAAGTCTCCAACGTGGTTCCACTCGTACCAAGTCGGGGTACTTCTGGATCGCGATCATGCCAAGCGCGTCCAGGAAGCGCGTGTAGTTCACGCGGCGCTCGCCCTTCTTCTTGGCCTTGACAAAGATGATATCCACGTCCGTGCGTGTGAAGCCGGCGTCCAGCAGCTCGGGGCACTCGCGGCAGAGCTTGGAGAAGTTCGCATTGTCTGCGATTGAGGACAGAGTGCATACATGTGAAGCGTCGTCAGTGAGCGTCTCGTCTGGACCAGAACGTTCGCCAGAGCCTCGCTCACCCATGGACGTTTCGTTCGCTCCCTTGGCACCAGTACGCCCAAAGCGGCAGTAGTAGTGGAAGACTGCGCGCAGCAGCGTGTGCGGATCGTTCGGATCACCCTCGAGGCGGATCGGACTCGGGCATGGCGCCGGTCGCTCCGGACTCTGGCGCTACCATGACAAACGTAACCATCAGGATCCACAGCCACTAGCGAATTCCGAGCTTTTTCTTGCGGATATGAACCGTACCGGCGCATGGGTATCAATCGCCATGGCCGCGGCTGCCGCATTCAGCGATGACGAGCTCAGGCGCGGGGAGCTAGAGGCACAACGAGGCGTCAGTCACTAATCACCACGAGCGCCGCGTCGACACACTCGATGCACCTACAGCGTCGGCCGCCGCGCGCGGTTCTCAATGTCGTGGTTCAGGTTCGGGCGCACGGTGCCCGCGAGGTCGTGGACGACCGTGTCCGTGAGGTCGTGGATGCCGAGCTCGAAGCGCTTGCGGTAGACGCCCGTGTACGAGCGCACGTCGTAGAGCCGCTCGTACACGTCCGCGTGCTGCAGCTGCGGCTGCGCGTCGTCACCGAGCGTGTCCATGGTTCGTTGATTTAGAAGTGCAATCGCCAGCCGCCGCTGAGCAAAAGAGACCGAGCACGAGGGTCTCACGTGGCGCCAAGAGACCAAAAAAGGCTCCCTCAAAGAGGAAGAGAACGCTCTCCAATGCGTGATGGCCATCGTCTCCACGCTGAGGCTGCGCGTCCCATGCGAATGAGTGCCGCTGACGAGCTGCGTTGGCTAATTCTGGCTCGCGACAAGTACAGGAAAGGCGGCAGGCAAAAAGTAGCCACTTCAAGGTCACTGATGCGAGGGCAGACCTCGCATACTCCATTATGGTAATACATGGGGTATAGAATATCCCCGGTTAGGTTACATTACATACCCAGATCGTCTGAGTTTCACGATACCGGAACCCACCACGTAAACATA
Organism: Pythium folliculosum; assembly: GCA_023336295.1. NCBI lineage: Eukaryota > Oomycota > Peronosporomycetes > Pythiales > Pythiaceae > Pythium > Pythium folliculosum. Next base: position 32,408 of record JAADWV010000377.1, read on the forward strand.
ACATCCGATCTGCCCAATCATCGTGCTCATCAATCGTCATTGGACACCGCAATCATAGTGGCTACACAGATTACGAGCGGGAACAAAACACCAAAATGACCGTGAAATCATTTCTCACCGTCTCACAAAAAGATTATGTAGGTTTGTCAATCATCGTGAATAGGATCTATTCATCCGATAAATAAAATAACACAGTGTGTAACCCTCCGCAATCCCTGTTCTGGGACGTGGGTGGCAGCGTCCCTCGTGGCTCCCTGCCATGGCACCTGCCACGGCGCCATGCTCCCCATTCATCCTTTTGCCAGCTCGCCCTCACACCAAGCCCCGCAACTGCCATGACGCGCATCGCCATCGTCTACTACTCGCTCTACGGCCACGTGGGGAAACTCGCGGAGGCCGTCAAGGCCGGCGCCTCGCGCGTCGCAGGCGTCGATGCGCAGCTCTACCAGGTGGCCGAGACGCTGCCCAGCGACGTGCTGGCCAAGATGGGCGCGCCGCCCAAGCCCGAGCTGCCGGTGGCCACGCCCGACGTGCTCAAGGACTCGGACGGCGTGCTCTTCGGGCTCCCGACGCGCTTTGGCATGGTGCCGTCACAGATGAAAGGCCTCTTCGACGCGTGCGGTGGGCTCTGGGCCACGGGCGGGCTCGTGGGCAAGCCCGCGGGCTTCTTCTTCAGCACGGGCAGCATCGGCGGCGGCCAGGAGACCACGGCGCTCACGACCACGCCGTTCCTGGCGCACCACGGCATGATCTACGTGCCGCTCGGCTACCGCTCGCCGCTGCAGGCCAATAACGACGAGGTCCACGGCGGCAGCCCGTGGGGCGCCGGCACGATCGCCGGCGGCGATGGCGCGCGCGTGCCGTCTGCGCTCGAGCTCGAGGTCGCCAAGGTCCAGGGCGAGTCGTTCGCCGAGATCGCCAAGAAGCTGGCCAAGTAAACAACCCTACACGAGCGCAGGCACCGGGAACTGCGGATTCGTGCGTTTGAGAAATGCCTGGGGATGCAAGTACATGTATTGTTTCAAACATTGGTCTCCGTGGGCTGTATGGAATACCAGGAGAACGAGCTCACGATTACCGACTCCACGAGCGAGTGCTCCAAGACACCGGCTCGGTGGGAGCCTAGCCTCAGCTTAGCGGCGGAGACCGCAGCTGGGCACGAGCGTGTCGAGCAGGCCCTTGACGTTGAGCGTGACGCCGTTGGAGAAGGTGAGGTCGCAGTTGGACGGGTTGAGCTTCTGGAGCGCGGCAATCGTCTTGGGGCACGCCTCGCTGGCACACATCTTGTCGACCTGCTCCGCGGTCGGCGGTCCCGGCGGCGGGATGAACGAGTAGCCAGAGTCCTTCTGGCACTGGATAAGGCTGGGCTCAAAGGCCAGACCGATCAGCTTGAGGGTTTCGCCCGCGGGGCACGCCGCGGTGACCGAGATGCTGCGGCGCGCGTCGCAGGCCGGCACGAGCGTGTCCAGCAGCTGCTTGATGTTGAGCGTGACGCCGTTCGAGAACGTCAGGTCGCAGTCGTTCGGCTTGAGCTTCTGCAGCGCCGCGATGGTCTTGGGGCACGCCGTGCTCG
>JAADWV010000378.1:0-33963 GCA_023336295.1 Pythium folliculosum
CCCCCCCCCCCCCCAGGGTGTCCGTGCTGCTGGATTGGCGGCCTGCACGCGCTCAAGTCACTTTCCCGTGTGAGTGGGAGATCCAGAGCGTCAAGTCGAACGCGTGCCTATCCCAGCGCCGTGGGAGCATTTGGCCGAACACAGACGTTGCACGAGTGTGCAAGTGTGAGTGTATCGTCCAGCGGAAGGCCTCCGCACTTTGTGACTTGTAAAACAGTATACCTGCCACACTGCGTATTATTGAAAATCCTAAAAAAGAGCATATATACATGAGTATCGTTTCATGAACGTATATACTCCGACGAAGCATGTGTTCACTTATACCCTGCAGCTGGGGTTGCTTGGTCCCCAGAAGGCCACACAGATGCACGGGCGGTGTCCACCGTGTCGCAAGCCTCGACCGTGAGCCAGCCCAGCGAAAAACGCATGACCCTCTGACCGAGATAGTCGCGGGTGTGCTGGGGACATCCGCTCACAAACAGCGTTTTTTGTGGGAGAAACCGCATGGCATCGCATGGGTCTAAAGTTTAGACCCATGCGATGCCATGCGGTTAGACTCTACTGTAAACCCCTGTGGTCAACTCGCGCCTTCGTGGGGTCGGCCGGGAGCCCAGCTGTTTCTGGCGAACGCGAGTCGCACTGGCGGTGGCGATTTCGGAGGGGCCGAGTAATCGTCGACTGAGATAAGCCACGCATGATGCCCCGACATAATAGCCGATGGCGTTTGTCCGTTTAGACGCACGACGCTCGTTTGCGGCCTCTCCGACTCTTTCGTTCACGGAGATTCCGCGCCAGACCAAACACAACAGTACGGTGTATCTACTGGGAAGGACAACCCGAAGGGCTTTGTCTCCACGTACACGCATTCTATTCACTGGCCACAACGCTCACGGTCTATAGACCGAAGAGTCTATCCTGACAAACGTAGATGCTGGCTCTCGCGCGTAGAACCAACATCGTTGGAGAGATCGACCACCTGGTTTGGCGGCACCAGGCGAGGTGACATGGATGTGCGCCCACGGGAACGTCCAGTGGACGACGCGACGCCAATTTTAAGGCGCAACGAATGACGGAGTCCGTCTCCACGCCGCCGTTATTAGACCCGGCCGAGTCGCGCCGGCGCGATCGACGTTAGACCGCCCCGCGGCGCCGTCCCTCTCTGGATCTCGGGACGCGATCCAGCAAACGCTGAGGTGGCCAATCCAAATCCAGACACGATCTGAGACGTGGCACGATCACTGTCACTTGGGGGTACGGGGCGGTTCCTGGCGGTCGTCCACCTTGGCCGGCCCACCGTCTCGAACTGCGGCCGAGCCAGATACACGCTGTAACCGCGACGCGGTGCGGCTCACCGGCCTCGCAGATTTATAAGCACACGCCGCCGGTGGTCTGTGGTCGTGTCAGCTCGTGGACGCGTATTCGGTCCGCGGGTGTGGCTGGGTCCACCCGCACACCAATGCCCGACTCGACGGGGAACACTCTAGTGGTTGCGGCCGCAATGGCGTTCCGCGAGAACCACGTCGCTCATCTGCTCACCACAGACGGATTCGATCCAAACAGCGTCGCACATGAAACAAAATCGTTCGCTCTCACGCAGGCGGCTCGAGGGCCTAACACGCCACTATGGGCCACAAGCTGGGCGAGCCGTGGCCAGAGAGCGGCGGAACTGTGGTGAAAAGCCACGCAAAGTCATTGTTGGGGTGAGCTCGTGAAGCGGCAGTCTGCTGTTGTAGTAAATCATTTACGTGTGGTCGTCTATTGCAATTCGCTTCAAAAGTTCTCGCTGCGGAAATCGAACGTGACGCCTGTGGAATCCGCGCCACGCTGGTGCTGGTTGAATGTCGCACACTCGTCGTGGATCGCCTGGCCCATGGGTTTTGGTCCGCAGAAGAAGACCGCGACGTCTTCGTTCTGGGTATTCAGCTCCAGGAGAGGCTGCGTGCGTGTTTGGAGACGGCGAGTCCTGTCGTGCGAGCCGGACTCGTGATCGGCTTCACGTCGCTTCTCGTCCACAATACGCTGTTGTTGGTCCTTTGCAATACGCTGCAGCTCGCTCTTCCAGTTGGGGCGGCCAAAGTGGGTGATCTGTCTCGTCGCCAAGCCCGAGACGATGTCGTGGCCTTCGGCGTCATGGATAAACGTCTGGAGCGCGCGCAGAGGCGCGACAACCGACTCTCGCTTGAGCGGCGAGAAGTAGTTGTGGATCTCCAGGCGACCTTCCGTGTCGAGTTCGGCGAGTTGGTTCATGGTCTCAGTGAACCACGTGAGCGACTCCTGCTCGCGCGTGATCCAGTAAAAGTAGATCTTCTGGATCTGGAACTTGCGCGGTAACGTCACCGTCTCGCAACACGGGCATTGGTACGCTTTCCACTGGTGCACGATGCTGCGCAGAATCGACGCGAACGGGGTAACTCCGATGCCAGCACCAACAAACACGACGGACTTGTAGCGGTAGTAATCTTGCGATGGGGCGCCAATGGGCCCGTCGATGAAGACAGTCGGGTACGGCGATAAATGCTCAGGCATATCGGCCTCCAAGTCGATCGCCGCACCGTCGTGGCGCTGCTCTTTGATGGTCTTGAGCGCGTTGTGGAGAGCACCAGTCCAATCGCCAGCGTTCCTTATGTGAACACTGAGACATTCATCCTCCGGAGCAGACGAGATCGTGAAGGGATGCCACTCGAACCGCGAGATCACAGGTACGTTGAGATACAGATACATGCCCGGATGGAAGTCGAAATTCTCGGGCTTCTTCATGAAGATCGCAACGGTGTCTTGCGAGAAGTGGACACGCATGATGCTCGTGTGGCCGCCAAAGATCTTGGTCATTCGATAGCGCTTCTTCGCCAAGTAGAACAGAAGCGGCGGTAGCACCCACAGATACGCTTGTGGAGGCTGCACCCACATCGCGAGGCCGTGTACGAGAATGAGAAGGAGGAACGGCACGAAGAGAAGGTGGGTCAACCAGAAAGCGTTGAAGTTACCGCGGCGGATCTTCATGTGGGTCATCGGAGCAGCGATGACGGTGATCACGATCATAGCATAGCCCGTCCACATCGGTAGGTGTTCGATCAGCTCGAGCGGCGTCTCGTCGCGCAAGAATGATAAGTGCGTGAATCCTGATTGGTGCCAGAGATCATCGGGTGCCGAACGGAGCTGGAAGATGATGACGAACCAGCCAATCACATGGCCGAGAGATGCCAAGAGCATGACTACGCCGCCAATCTTGTGGAAGTCAATGTGTTTGTCCAGGGGAACACGGGTAGCGACGAAGCTGAAGCGCCGAAGAAACGTGATGAAGTTGCGGCATATCGGAAGCAGCAAGAAGCAGGCATCGACCATGATCACTTGCGCAAAGCCTTTGGCGATTCTCGGTGCATGTCCGGCTGCGGGGTCGTACGGAACGCGAGCGGCTTTGAAAATGAAGGCGGTAATCATCGCGGCAGCGAAAAACGCGAGCCAGTGGATCTCCCCGGCGTACTTGCGATATCTCGCCACCACGACACGCTGCCAGAAGTTTTGAGTTGGCTCACGAACGTGTGAAGCTCGATAGTGAATCGATGGTCGGTACTCGGACAGTCGACTCTCGGACGGCCGGCGAGCGACGTCTTCAGCCGAGGAATATCTATTCGAGCGAATCGAGCTCAGGTTTGTTGGAGCCGAGGCTGAAGGAGTAGTAGTTTGATTTGTCCGGTTCACCGCCTGCCCGAACACTTCCCGGAACTCTTGGTAGGTCATTTGCTGTTGATCTCGGCTTCTCGTGAACAGCTTCTCTACCATTTCGTGGACTTCCAAGTCTCCGTAGGAGTTGAGGTTGTTCGCGACCAACGTTGCCTCCACAAAGGCGGTGACGCCCTCTCGCGACAGCACTCCGTCTTTCTTGGTATCAAATAGATCGAACACGAACCGGCACTTGTCATCATCTCGAATTGAGGACGCCCGAACAGCGTCGATCAACACTGCGACTGATTCCCGCGGCATCTGTGTCGATCGCGGTTTGGATGCGGATAATTGGCGCGAGAGCAATTTTGGAGGAAGTGGCAGCACACCTGCAAACTCCCCAGAGAGAGTATCTGTGGACAACATCAGGGAGACAAGCGAACACTCACTTGGTGCTGCGCTTCCTCGACTGGTAACATCAATGAAGTGTTGTCTGCCCCCATGCGCCAGAGGGGACCCAGGAGTATATCGGTGCTGCGGTGATGGAAGTTGGGCGACGAAACTCGTATCCACTCGCTGATCTTCATCGGCGACAAGAGCGTCTTGTGGCAGCACGTCCATGGACAATTCGCGCTCGGACACCAACGAATCACGCACCGCGTTGCTCATGAGGCAGTCTCGTAGTCTGTGAAGCTCTTGTAAGCCAATGACGCGGCTGGCAGTGACGGGTGACTGGTACGCGGCAGATGAAGCGATTGGTTTGTCGGTTGGGGTTTCGCTCTCGATGTAGTGAACACCAGTGAAGTCCATTTCGCTCGAGGCTGGAGAGTTGCACAAGATCGAGTTGTTTGACGGCGCAAGTGACGTCGCCTCACTGGATGATATCACAAACGATGATGTGTCGGTAGAAAGAGGAATAGAGAGCGTGCTGCACCGATCGGCTTGACGAGCGCGGCGCAGCTCAAACAAACTTGCAAACGATGAGCCTGACAGCGGGTCATCAGATTGGGCGGAATCATCTCCGTTAGGATGGGAGACCAGCGTGTCGAAGCTGTCCAAGTCGATGCTCGTTTGCAGGTAGTCACGGTCAGCGGGGTCCATACTGAAGCTTCAAGTTGTCGCCGAGGCCGATGCCAAAATCTCAACACGAAGCGATGGCGAGGCGAACGGACACCTGGCGCGTTGAGGTCGGAGACGCGAATTCGAGTGCGCCGTCCAGCCAGCTAGTTACCCCCCGACGGCTTGATACGAGAGCGGAGCGAAATCGAGACGTGTCGGGTTTCTCGTGCCGCACGTGCTTCGAATGAGCTAGGAATGCGAGCACTGAGTCGCTTTCGCACCTTCCCAGGCTTGGTCTTAGACGTTTCAAAATGGATCTGCTTCGTGTCTGAACTGGAATCCGTTGGGGCGAAGGGCCACTTGCACGTCGCGCGGAGCATTACCGTGCACGAGCCAACGACTTCCAGACCAGTAGCTGTGGTCGTCGTACTTAATGTGCTTGACGCTGTAGAAGTCATTCAGGACTTGTGGCTCAAGGCGAGCTGAGTGAGAGCGGTCAGAGCGAACACCTCTACATGGACAACACCAAAGGATCAACCCCACATGGCTACATCAGATGGTCGGAACGTCATTGGTCGGCTGAGCTCTCTTGAAACCAGCTGGTGTCACATGGGCGGCTTCGCGATGGATTGCGATGGATTGTGAGTTCAGATTTGAGCAGGTGGAGTAAAAGCGCATCCAAGAAGAGGAGCTCACCACGACGTGTTGGGACGGCTCGATGAGTGACTCTTCGAGTGTGTGGCTCTTCAGCCTGCCGACGTTTCCAATAAAATGGTTCCGGGGTCCGCCTGCACCGTTTCCCTTGAGATGATTCCGTCAACACACCCAGAGTCATTGTGGGTGCTGTGGTGCAAGCAACATGAGCTCATGATCAAAATCTGGCTGTGTCAAAACACTCGGATTCAGGCTCACATGTTGAGTTCCGATACCTTATCGACGTCGCTCACGTTCCTTCGATCGCGAGCGATCACGGCGGTGATCGGAGCTTCTACCTCTATTGCGATCCGAGCTTCGTTCTCGGCTACGGCCGCGCCGAGGGCCGTCTCGACGGTGGATGTCTCGTTTGTGGCCAACATCAGGCTTGATCTTTTCTCGCTCGTTTCTTGTGTCAATGGTCATGTAATCCTGCATATAAGAACATCGTAAGTCTAGCTCATCGTGCAACATGCAGGGGGAAGCAATGAGACTCACATCGACGGCTGGCCCGTAGTTGTTCCGGAATTGATCCTAGAGAGCAAAGCAAGATAACGCATCGCGTATGTTAGCCGTGATAGAGAGAGGGGTACGATGCTGGAGGCACCATCGAGGTACGTACGTCAATATGCTTCTTGAACTTCAGTTTCGCCGCCATCCACGACTTGTCCTTGGCCAGCTCATCCCCATTCAGGCCATTCTCCTCATCCTCGAGCACTTGCCCGTGGTACGCTTCGCTGGTCTCGTCGGTGTGAGGCTTGATAGAGACTTCGTGGTTAACGCCTTGTAGCGTCGCCTTGAACTGCTCTAGCTTTTTGAGCGTTTCCTGTTGACGGCCGGACCGATTAGCGGCTTTTTTCCGCTCCAAGAACTTGGCGCGTTGTTGCTGCAGAGGTGTGAGTACCTCACTCTTCGCTTTGGCCAGCTCTTGCTCACGTGCTTTCTCGCCGAGAAGGAGCGTAACAGCTTTCTTGTCGCGCTTGAGCTCTTCTCGCAATCTAGTGTACTCATCCCGTTCGTTTTGAACTGCCGACTTGAGCTTCTTCTTCTTTGTTTCGTCTGGCTCCTCACTCTGAAGTTGAGTGGAGGCGGGTTCAGTCCGTTCAACATTCTCCCCATCGTTGGTTTTACCTGCCGATGCCGCAGCAACAGCCGCCTTCAAGCGTGCACGCGCATCCAGCTTGGTACCCGACGTCTTCTTGCCGTTTGTAGCTTCCGTAGTACCATCGGACTCCTTCGCTGTCTCAGAAATCTTCTGTGCAATCTCTTGATCGACTTCCGCTTTGAGTTTCTTGTCCTCGAGCAGGTCGTGGCTGCTCATCATCTTCTTTTTCTTCTTGGTCTTAGCGGCCTCCAACTCGTCGTCATCGAATGCGCCTTCCTCGTCGCCAAACGACAGGAGCTTCTTGTCCTTGGTGGCCTTGCGCTCGCGCTTTTTCTTGGCGTTTTCGCTCTCTTCCGGCGCGCGCAGCTTGGTCTCACGCACGACGATGTCATCAAACGGATTCCACAGCACCTCGGCACTCAGCAAGTTGGGCGGCGAGAGCGGCCGGTCGTTCGCGTCCGTCTCCAGGTCCCCGACGCTGAGCAGGTTGAAGATCGTGTTGCCCGTGATCTTGCCGAAGATCGTGTGCTTGCGATTCAAAAACTCGCACGCGTCCAGCGTGAAGAAGAACTGCGAGTGGTTCGAGTTGGGCTTGTTCTCGTTGGCCATCGCGACGATGCCGCGGTGGTTGAACTTGAGCCGCGAGTGGAACTCGTCGATGAACGGCTCGCCGAACACGCTCTCGCCGCCCGTGCCCGAGCCCGTCGGGTCGCCGCCCTGCACCATGAACTCCTTGACGATGCGGTGGAAGATCGTGTTGTCATAGTACTACAGAGCGACAGAAAGTAAGCATTTTGTGGGAAGGGAAAACGCTAACGAGGAAACTAGAACGTACGCCTTCGAGACAGAGCTGCACAAAGTTGCGACACGCCTTGGGCGCCTGCTGCGGCCAGAGCTCGACGTCCAGGTCCCCGAAGGACGTGTGGAGCAGCACCTTGCCCTCCGTGGCCGGCTCGGTCACGTACATATTCGACATGGGCTCGGCTCCGCTTCCGATCTCCTTGGTTTCCCTTCTTTGGCCGTTTGATTTCCCCCGCCCCCAGTCGTTAACCGGGTTTAGTGGAACACCCCGTGCCTGTGACATTCATTCTCCCGTTAGAGTGACATGCTGACCTGCCACGACGTATAGAAACGCATTTCTAAGCCATGGAAAGCGCCGCTTCAACTTGGAAATCACAGTTCGAGGAAGAAGAAAGCGGGGACTAACTAGGACGGAAGCGATGGCGACGCGCACGGGGAAGGTCGTGGTGGACCACAAGACCGGGAAGATGGTGGAGGAGATGAAGGAGGACCAGATGATGGTCGCGCTGTACGACCCGGAGTGCGCCAAGCCCAGCGAGCTGGCCTTCCAGTGCGTGCTGCGCTCCGACTTCAAGCTGTACGTTCGCCTTGTGCCTGGACGCTGGTCCTGGCTCCCTCGCTGAGTAGTTGTGACGTGTTCATACAGGAAGCGCATTAACGAGATGTTCAACTGCAACGCGGCGCTGCTCAAGGACCCGTTCGGCAGTGCGTGCTGTTTGTTTGTGCACGACTCTTTCTATTGCAGCGCGGTCTCATGTGGTGGATGGACGCACAACTAGATGTGATCTGGCCCAAGGACTGGATGGTCCAGGTGCTGCCCCCGACGAGCACGGACAAGTGGTTCTACGTCATCCACGAGCGGCTCGAGCCGCCGCTGCAGGACGACCTCAAGGACCCGATGTACGCCGGCGGCGCCGTGCTCGTGTTGACCAGCGTCCCGAAAGAGTGCGAGGCGCTGGACCTGCGCACGTGGCTGCTCTTTGGCATTTCGCAAGACTTCGAGCCGCTCGAGCGCGTCCGCACGCAGATCTGCGTGGCCGAGAAGAAGCGCGACGTGCTCAAGCAGAAGCTCAGCGCGCTGCCCTCGATCGACGTGGACGGCTCGGCCCAGCAGCAGGCCGAGATGCGCAAGAAGCTCTCGGACGCGATGGCGAGCCACGCGTCCAAGTTTGACGACGAGCTGGCGGCGCTGGGAAAGAAGCGCGCGCGCATCGAGCGGCTGCTCATGACCGAGCCGCTCGAGCTCACGGCGCTGCCGCTCGACAAGCCCGCCCACGCCGCGAACGACAAGGAAGAAACCATGGACCAGTACGCCAAGCGCGTCGAGACGCGCAGCTGGACTGTGCGGTTCGCGAGCTCACGAGGTGGCGCGCTGGCGGCCGTGGCGCTGGAGAAAAGCGACTGGAACTACGTGTGCCTCGTGCAGACGCGGCCGCAACCAAAGGCATTTGTTGAGGACGACCAAGTGCAGAACCAGATTCTCAGTGACAAGGACCTGGCCATGGAAGTCAATATGCGCCTTGTGCGGCTCAAGCGTCTCCGCCACGGCACTGGTGAGCTACTGCAGCTCAGCGAAGACGCACGACACGAGGCAACCAGCGAGGAGCCGCTGAAGCCCTGGGACGAAGAGTTCCACATCTCTGCGATCGGCGCGATGTACGCAGGCGAGTGGCGCCTGGGCGAGAAGCACGGCCGCGGCAAGGAGTTTACGAACGTGGGCATCTACAACGGCGAATTCGAGCGAAACCAGCGCCAGGGGCGCGGTAAATTGGTGTATGGCAAAGGTGCCACGGTGACGGGCACGTTCGAGCGCCGCACGCGCGCGTACGAATACTCCAAGAAACTGAAGGAGCAGCGATATCCGCCGTCGCTTCTCAACGGAGATGACTTTCGTGGTGGCGTCGAGCACGGTGAGCACATGAAGATTGAGTTCCCGGACGGAGCCACGTATGAAGGCGAGATGACCGACGGGAAGATCACTGGCTTTGGTACCTACACGTCGTCGACGGGTGTTGTGGACGAAGGCTATTTCCTGGATGGCCAGCTCCACGGCGACAACTGCTCGCGCCGGTTCCCTGACGGAACCTTCATGAAAGGCCGCTTTGAAGCGGGTCAGCTCCATGGTCGTGGCGAACTTCACGAGCGCAACGGAGACGAATACGTCGGGCGCTTTGAGTACGGCGTCAAGTCCGGCCGTGGCACGTCGTACTTTGACCAGCGGCGGTGCAAGCACGTGGGATTCTGGTTTGAGAACACGATGAACGGACGAGGCGAGTGCTTCCTGAAGGACACTCGTGATAACCAGGCTGGTGAGGAACGGGCGCCAAATGCTGTCGAAGACAACGAAGAGGAGGAGGAAGATTGGGACTTCTGGTACGAAGGCAGCTTCGTGCGGGGTCAGACTCAGGCTCGACATCGCTTTGTGGACCTGAAGAAACGTCACAAGGAGCATTTGCCGTTCACGACGAACGGTAAGAGCGACGAGAAAATGCCATACTTGACGCTGACACTGCCGCCGCAGCTCGCGAAAGTCGAGAGGCGTCGCCACAAGAACGCTGTGCGCCGCGTGGATCGCGAGAAGAAGTACCTGCAGAAGCAAGAGTTCGAGAATCTGTCGCTGTATTACGGTCTACTGGACGAGTTCTACGAGAAGTGGGTCCAGGCGCAGCGCGAACGCAAAGAAGACGAGCAACTGGACGGCGAGCTGCTCAACGAAGTCCGACAGGAACGCGCAGCGGCGATTGAATTCGCCGAGAATCGACTCAAATTTCGCAAGGAGAGGTACGATTTGTCGCCTCGCAAGCGCGAGCTCGCGCACTTTGAGTCGTACCTGGAGCGCGTGACGCTGACCGAGCGCGTGCAACTCGAGCGCGCGATGGCGTGGGATACCAGCGCACTGGTTGGCGAGCTAGAGAAGGCTGCAACCGGCAAAACGTGAATAGGAGCGCCATGGCTCGAATGTGTGTATACCGGTATTGGCTCAGACTCTTGTCTTTTGCGACCAAATGTCACTGCATTCTCCAGTTACTCGCATCCGCGACGCGCGCCGCATCGTACACAAGTGGGTATCTATCGCGGAGCCACTCGACAATGTACCGGTGGCCGCTGATGGCGGCGGCGACTGCAGCTTCCCACGAGCATCCCTCGTCACGATGCTCGTGGAGAAACTCCAGTATGGCCAAGTGCCCGCCCCGAGCGGCGCCATCGATGGCACGTTCCGTACAACCCTCCGACCGATTGCAGTGTAACCACTTGACGACCTCAAGATGACCATTTCGGGCGGCCTCGTCCATCGCTTCGACTGTGCATCCTTCCTGCCTGTTTGAGTGCAGCCACTGGACGACGCCCAAGTGACCTCCGTACGCGGCGCCATTCATCGCCTCGGCTGTGCAGCCTTCGCTTCGGTTTGCATGCAGCCACCGCACCATCTCGAGGTGGCCGTTGGTGGCGGCGCGGTTCATCGCAGCCGTCGAACAGCTATCAGTTCGGTTGTCGTGGAGCCACTGCACGACCTCCATGCGATTTTCCGCCGCGGCGCAGCTCATCACTTCGATACTCCACTGAGCTGCGCCTTGGGCGTGCGCCCACTGGAGGATCGAAAGTTGGCCGTGGCCCGCAGCCCGTGCTCGTGCCATTGGTGGGAAGGGAACACGCAGCTCGTTGGTGATCCAGTCAACCACATGCACGTGGCCGTACTCTGCTGCTGCGTACAGTGCGAACTCGTAAAGACGACGCTCCTGATCGCGGCGAGGCCGCGCCTGGAGAACGTCGAGACGCCCCGCCGCAGCAGCATGAACCACCATCGCGCCCGCATCATCTTTCCCCTCTATAATCTTGCCGGTTTTGTGCAGGAGCGAGACGACCTCGTCGTGTCCGCCGTTCTGGGCGCCGGTAAGACCGACAACGGTACACTTCTCTGGCCGGTTCTGGACGAGGAAACGCACCACTGGCAAGTGGCCTTCGCTAGCAGCCTTGTCGAGAGCAGCAGAGCTGAACGCATGTCGATAGTTCTGCGCGTGCACCCACTGGACCATATCCAGATCTCCGGACGCGGCAGCGGCGTCGCCGGCATCATCGAGGGCGCCGATGTGTCCTTGATCGAATAGCCAGCGGATCACGCCGAGCTGTCCGTGATTGAGTGCCTCTCGATACACTTCGCGAAGACAGCAAGTGAGATGGCCGCATGATACTGTGGCACCTCCAAGAGGATCAGGAACACAGAGGCCGTCCGAGCGATGGGTGAGTAGCCATCGCAGCATCGGGACGTCCCCGCGCCGTGCTGCCGAGCGTAGCAGCCGCGTTGAGAGTGGACCCGGGTGCACGCGGTGAATGCGCTCCGCAAGATCGAGCCGCCCTTTCGCGACAGCGACTTGAATGGCCGCCCCCAGCGCGATCTCCGTCTCGACGCAGCCTGGAAATGGAAAATCCAGGGCTTCCCGGATGCGCCTTAGAACGCGGTCTAGAAGGCGCGTGGAGCCTACGACGACCGCGGCTTGAGGCGTCAGCAGCACCGTCTCGTCCAGCAGCTCGTCTAGCATCCTCGCGACATGAGGCAGCGCACCCACGGACGGCGCCGCGGTCCTCAACACGCACGCGACCGCTGTGAGGAGCGTGCGTTCGTCGGGGTCGCTCATTTGGGTTCTTCTGGTTGATTGATCTCAAAGGCTCCTTGAGAACTCAGAGGCTACTAATAAAGCTGATCTCGTCGTGATTCGATGAGTGATCGTCACGCACCCAACCGCCCCCCTCGATCTCACTTCGTGGCTCCATTGCGCGAGCGACGATGAACACGCCTGCGCGCACCCTCCCGCTGCTGACCGCGGTCACCAGCGTGCTCCAGCGAAGAGCACCGCTTGTGGGCGCATTGGACCACATTTCGCAGCTGCTGGACTCGTATCTGGATGGCTCCGTGCGGTTCTCCCTCGAGGCGGCCGCCGCAAACGGCGCGATCGCGCTCTTCGACCGCGTGCTGCGTCGCACGCTCTCGCCGCCCACTCTCTCAGTGAATGACACGATCCTGATCGAACATCGTCTCACGTTGGCGCTGGAGGCGGCCGTTCAAGCGAGTCACCTGGAGATCGTCAAGCGGATCCATGCCGTGTACCCGCAGCCGTTGTCGGCGCGTGTCCTGCGGATGGCGGCCGCGCGAGGCAACCTTGCTGCGACCCAGTTCCTGCTCGCCCGTCGCACTGACGGACTCTGCATCCCGGAACCCATCGAAGACCCAAGAAACGTGGTCGCGGGCGTGTTGAACTGCTGCATGCATCACGTCTACTCGCACGCGCTGAATAACAAGCATCTCCACGTGATCCAATGGCTCTTCGAAACCGGCCACATCGACTCACTTCGAGGTGCGGGTGACGCGGCGGCGCTGACCGGCAACCTTGATATGGTGCGCTGGGTGCACGCTCAAAATTCTCCAGGAAGCTTTGGTCCGAGTGCTATCGACAACGCCGCGCGGGTCGGGGCGCTAGAAATCGTGCGCTTCCTGGTGGAAAATCGCTCGGACGGCTGCACCTCCGCGGCCGTGAACGACGCGATCCTCGGCGACCACGACGAGATCTTACAGCTGCTCCGTGCGAACGGGATTCTCACGGATGAGGTCCCGTGGGCGCTCGTGCGGGAGGCTGGCGAGACAGGGCGACTAGACATTCTCAAGTGGGACCACCAGGCGATGCACGACTCGCGGTATCTCGACTCGGCGATGAGTGCGGCCACCGAGAACGGGCACCTCCACGTCGTGCACTGGCTGGCTCGCAATCGTGGCGTTAAGTGCCGACTCGTGGCGTGCGCACAGGCCGCGCGCCACGGGCGCCTCAACATCCTCAAGTGGGTCCACAACGAAGGGAACGGCGACTGGGGCGTGGAGATCATGGACCGCGCGGCACAAAGCGGTCAGCTGGAGATCGTCGAGTGGCTCCACACGCACCGCACTGAAGGATGCAGTACGTTTGCGATGGACGGCGCGGCTGCCAGCGGACATTTAGAGGTGGTTCAGTGGCTTCACACGCATCGGTCGGAAGGCTGCACGCCGGCGGCCATGGACCGAGCGGCCGCCGGTGGTCATCTGGAGGTGATCAAGTGGCTGCACACCAATCGCACGGAAGGATGCTCTGCGGTCGCAATGGATCGAGCGGCCGCGTTTGGTCACCAGCACGTGGTGGAATGGCTCCACGCGAACCGTGGCGAAGGCTGCACGACCAGCGCCATGGACAGCGCGGCCGCCGGCGGCCACTTGGCTATTGTTGTCTGGCTGCACCGCCACCGCAGCGAAGGATGTACATCACGCGCCATGGACGCGGCGCCGCTCTCCGTTGTGAAGTGGCTCCACGCGAACCGGACAGAAGGCTGTTCGAAGGCGGCGATGAACCAGGCGGCCAAGAACGGGAACTTGGCGATACTTCAGTTTCTCCACGCAAACCGCCGCGAAGGATGCACGGTGTTCGCGGCCGTGCAGGCCGCGCGCCACGGTCACACGTACATCGTCCAGTGGCTCCAGGAGCGATACTCGGACGTGTACGACGCCAGCGCCGTGGCCGAGGCCACACAAGTGCGCAACAACAAGCTCAAGCGCCGCCTTCAGTAGAAGAGTTCGTCGCCAACATGGCTACAGCGTTGAAGAGCTCACTTTCAGCATTTTTGACCAATCAACATCATCTATATTGTCACAAATACGAGGGAATATGGAATGACATCTCGATCAGTTGCCATTTCGGTTGGCCGTGAGTGGGCAGACACAAAGCACGAAGGAGATTGAGCGCGCTGCGTGTGCTCTCGGGTCCTCTGCGTCACGGACAAATAAGAAAAAGCTACGCAACGACGATGTCGGTGTACGATGAGGTCGAGATCGAGGACATGGAGTTCAACGAGGAGGAGCAGGTGTACTACTACCCGTGCCCGTGCGGCGACAAGTTCTTCATCTCGCTCGAGGAGCTCTACGACGGCGAGGACATCGCCACGTGCCCGAGCTGCTCGCTGACGCTGCGGGTCGTGTTCGACGAGGACAACCTGCCCGAGCTCAAGGACGAGGACGACGACGGCGACGAGGACGCGCCGTAGAGAAGCGGCTTGTTCATCGAGCGAAGGTGGTATTTAATCGCATTGGCAGCGCGTGGGTGCCCTGTAATGAATAGAGTCGAGCCTGGTGGTTCTACCATAGGTTGAGTTTATATAGTAGCTTTGGCACCCTGTGTATGCGGCTAGCAGCACCCGTCTTTGGGCGCCGGTTGGGCCTGCTGGCCCTGGATCTTGAAGGCCGTGCCCGACGGCTTGCTGGCGCCAGCCTGCATGTCCTTGGAGCGCTCGTAGATGCGGATAATGAGCGCCTCGAGCGCCTGCGAGACCGAGCTCACGCCCGGCGTTTTCTCATACTCGACGCTCTTCTTGGGCACGGACCGCATGAGGTCGGGCACGAGCGTGGTCTTCTCGGCCAGCTCGAACAGCTCGCACGAGTTGGTCAGCGCCGACGTGCGCGCGTACATGAGGCTGTTGGCGATGCGGTACGGGATCGTCTCTTCGAGCGGCGTGTTGTGGAGCCACGCGAGGCCGTCTTTGGGATCCTTGAACACGTTGTCCGCGAGCAGGCGCTTGACCTCTTCCTCCTGCACGAACGTCGCCGGCCGCTCCGTCGCCTTGGCGTCCAGCAGGTCCGTCTTGTTCTCCACCAGCATCACCGCAGCGAGCAGGCTCGGGTCGACGTTGTCCTTGAGCGCGCGCAGCCACTGGTTGCCGCCCGGGACGCCCGGGTACACTTCCTTGAACGTGTTCTTCTTCGACACGTCATACACGACCATCGCACCTACGGACACAACGCTCAGTTAGTTCTCTCGGCCCGCCAGAGTGAGTCACGACGCAGTAAAAGTGCGTACCATTAGCGCGGCGGTAGTGCGAGCTGGAGATGGCCTGGTATCGCTCCTGGCCGGCGGTATCCCACACCTGCGCGCGCAGGAACTGGTTGGGCTCGCCGAACTTCCAATCGGGCCGCTGCACTTTGACTGTCGCGAACTCGGGCTGGAGCGTCGCCTCGCTGTGCTTGTCAAACTGCTGACCGCGCGCCGCGACCGCCAGCAGGTTGGTCTTGCCCACGGCCGCGGAGCCGATGAGCACGACGCGGTAGAGGAACTCGCCGCGCGAGGGCGACGCCGGCGGCGACGGCAGGGCCGCTTCGGGCGTCGGCGCGGGCGCCTCGGGCACGGACGTGTCGATGTTCATGGCACTCGCGCGGTACTTTGCACTCTATCCGTCTGCACCGTAACTGCACGGCCCCCGCCACGTAGAAAGAGAGCGGAGCGGACCGGCGAGAGCTTTTCCCGCTCAGACGCATCTTCCCCAAGAATAGCTCCCAAGGCGTATCAACGTCGGTTGGGTATTATCTCATACAGTACCTTTTCAAACAGATACAAAGTTAACCTATCAGATACACAGGTATGCGATATTACAGGAAGCGGTTTGGACGGTGGGGGGTCTGGACGCGATCCCCCAATCGCAAGTCCGACACCAAGACAGCGACGGACGACCATGAGTGAGACGCCGCGCAACCCGGTGCTCCCGCGCTTCCCCGTGATCGTGGCGCACCCGACGTACGCCGACGCGCGCTCTAACTTCAACAGCGGCGACTACGCGCGCTGGTTCGGCCTCACGGCGCTCTCCTTCCCGCTGGGCTACGTCTTCGGTGCGGCACCCTCCTCGCTACTTTTGATCTCCCCCACTTGGCAAGAATGTTGGCGCTGACGACGCGGTTTGTGTATGTGTGTGACGATGGAATACAGGCACCAAGGTGCACAAGCGCGTGGGCGGCCCGTCGATGTGGGTCACGGGTCTGCTGGGCTCGCTCGGCGGCTTCCTGTGGGCCTACCAGAGCTCGTCGTTCCGTCTCCAGGGGCGCCTCGAGAACGCCGGCGAGGTGCAGAAGTACATCCCGAAGCAGGAATAAATTCCGCCAACCCCCGCTTTACACTTTTTCACGGCTCTCCACCGCGTTCGTTCCCGCGTCAAAATCCATTTCCAACGTCGTGTCCACCTGCTCCCAGTGTCTGATCCATCGCCGGAGGCCATGGAACCCCGTTGTTCTTGGAGTACCCGCGGCAAGTGGAATTGGTGCCACCACTCTTGCCTCATATGTACGCAGGACAAGCTATAGCCAGGGTCTACAACCAAGACAGGGAAAGACACCACGAACGTCAGATACCTGCCTCTCTACATGCCCATGGAGCCCCAGATCACCTCCCTCCATTTTTGCGTTGGTCCGGTAGAGCGCTACTTCACAATAGGGCACTTCAAAGCGCTACTTCATAGCGTTACTTGTGGGACTCTCCCCAGATTCCTGTGGTGTGGTCCACAAAATGTACCTTAAAACTGGTACATTTGTTTTAAACACTGCGTTTCCCTGTCTTTTGGTTGGAGTCGAGTGGGGCGTTGGCTGGTTGGTGGCGCTCCTCGGCCTTGGGCTGGCGCCAACACCAGGCGGCCAACGTTGGGGAATCGCATTCGTCAAAGAACCCCAGAATCCACCATGGAACACGTTGACCAGGTAACGTCGGCCGCGTCCACTCGGCGATGAACGAGGAAAACGCAGCGACATCCGAGCCAACAACAGCCGCCACGTGACCAACAAACGAGCCGGCCCGCGCGATTCGATCCGCAGCGTACTGCCAGAAGGAAAGAGGCCAACAGCGCGAGGGCCGTAGAGTGACCTATGTCGATCTCTGCGGCTCTCCGCGTCCGCCTGGGATGAAAGGACGGGGGAATGTCGAGCGAGAGCGTGTGTGTGCGACTGCCACGCTGCTCAGTGGACGACGCATGGCTAGCTAGTTGGTGCGGGTGATGGCCCACCAAGGCTGTAATCCATCGCCTGATCGCTGCCGCGGACCTTTGGGTTCCGTCGCGCGGCCAGGCAGGGTGGGACTCGGGAGCGCACGCGGCGCGCAGTGACAGTCGTCGCTCGCGCTGGTGGCGTCTTCCCCCCTCTTTTTCTTCTGAAATCCGACTCATCATCGGGAGTATCGATCGTTCGCGAGGCAGGTGAAAGGTTGCGTGGCACGGGCCGTTCCTCACTTGTGAGGGAGGGTGGCTGCTGGGAGGTTCCACTGTTTTGTGGAGTCTCCTGTCGGTCTCTTGTCTAGCTGTCTTCCTTTGGACTCGTCTCCTTCTGGTATCGTATGTGGGATTGGTCGTGCTCACGCTCTCTATCTACCGTGTACAGAACGAGCGCGCTTACCAGAAGCAGGACGGTGTCTTCCTTGCCAGCAAGAAGTTTGCCGGCAAGAAGAACGGCCCGCGTTGGTCCAAGGAGGTCGGCCTCGGCTTCAAGACCCCGAAGGCCGCCATCGAGGGCCACTACATCGACAAGAAGTGCCCGTTCACGGGTGACGTGTCGATCCGCGGCCGTATTCTCAAGGGCGTTGTCCTCTCGACCAAGATGAAGCGCACCATCGTCGTCCGTCGTGACTACCTCCACTACGTGCGCAAGTACAAGCGTTTCGAGAAGCGCCACAAGAACGTGTCGGCCCACGTGTCGCCCGCTTTCCGTGTTAAGGAGGGTGACGTCGTGACCATCGGCCAGTGCCGCCCGCTCGCCAAGACGGTCCGCTTCAACGTGCTCCAGGTCGAGTCGGCCTCGGAGACCAAGCCGATCAACGTGCGCAAGCAGTTCCGTCAGTTCTAAGCGCCTCGCCTCGTTATCGCCTCCGTACAATGGAGACGCTCGCAGCGCGTGCCTTTTGGACCATCTAATGAATTCCTAGGGGGTTTTCCATCATCTTGAGTCGTTCATGGCCTCGTATTAGTGTTGTCATGGTTTGCATTCATTCAGGTGGATATATGAGATTTAGCATTTAGGGAATGATCAATTCAGAAGTGCGCGCATGTACTCACACGGGGGCACTACGCCTGGGAACAAGAGCGCCATGCGATCCATAATCCTCGGTGCAATGGCGACAGGCGGCGGACCGGTCCTTTTATCGACAGGGTTTACAGGCTCAACATCGGAATCTGTATCACTGCCGCTTGTGTACGCTTCGTCGTCATCGTACACGTCGTTATCGTCAAGGAAGTCCATACTAATGCTGTTGCCGTCTTCATCCTCTTCTTCCTCCACTTCCGGTTCTGGTTGCTAGCTGCTTTTGCCACCAAATAACCGCGTCAGAAAGCCAGACGACGCAGCGGATGACGGTGACGGGGAGGTTTGTAGAGATGACGAAGAGGCGTTCGCGGTCAGAACACTCGACGTCGTTGTGCCACCGGCGCTCGTCTTTCTTCGGCCACCACCGCGGATCGGTCGGATCACGCCTTCCGAGTAGATCGAGCCGCCGCGAAGAGTCTTGATAGCGGTTTGCGATGCCGACGGCTCCGTGGTATTCGTCGTGTTCTGCGAGAACTGCTCGAAGTGCGACCGCTGTGCGCCACGGAAGTCCGCGATTTGATCGCGAAGATGCGTGAGCTCCTCAACATGCTTCTCAGCCTGCAGGCGCATGTTACCAGCCATGATGCGGTTGTTCGCCTCGACCTGCTTAATGCGCTCGTCACGGAGCGCAATTTTCTTCTTCGCCTCGGCAAGCTCGAGCTCCAATGAAGCATACTTCCGCAGCAACTGGCGATGCACAGCGACAAGCTGCTCGAGCTTTTGCTGAATGGAACGCATATGCTGGCGCTCACGAGCCGACATGCCGCTGGGTCCCGTGAAGGTGGCAAGGTTTCCGTTCCCACCATCCTGGCCACCGTTGGCGTTCGCCCCCGTTCCAGCCGAGCCATTCAGCTGAATTTCGAGCTCCTGGATCTGGGCCTTCTTGCGTTCCAGATCATCCAACAGTCGTCCTTTCTCGCGCTCGGCATTAGATTGAAGCACACGGTATTCCTTCTCGTACTTCCGCAGCTCCTCCTCGAGGGCAGCGCAGCGTGCTTTCGTATCAACAGATTCCTTGGAGCTCTCACCAGCTGAAGATGACACGAGAACTGGAACAGGAACAGCGGACCCTGCCAGCGCATCGGGGACCGGTGGCAACACAGTTGCTGAGCTGCCGTCCGCTGCAGTAGATGTCTCAATCACATTGTCCGTTTTCGCCTCTTCAGCCAAGTCCGAAACTTGTTCTGATACCTGGACACTGGGGCTGACCTCGGTAGATCCAATCGTGGTCGTGAGTCGTCGAGGAGAATTCGGTACACTTGATGCCGCAGCCAGAGACGTCGAGGGGAGGTCGTTAAGCAATGTTTCGTACTCACGTTGAACCTTCTCAGCGTGGATCACTAGCTCCTGGTGCTCGAAGTGTAGACGATCAAATTCACCACGAATCTCTGTGCAGAGCGTCTCACTCTTAAACAGCTTCTCCTCAAGGACCTTGAGTTGAGCCTCACGTTCTTTGCGAAGTTCGTCACTTGCGATCTGGGTGCTTTCGAGCGCAACTGTTTGCTCCTCAACCTTTGCGGACAGGAACCGGATCTCCTGAGCGCGACGTGTGGACTCTGCCTTCTCTTCGTTCAACTCATCCTCCAGCTGGGTCACCCGCTCTTGCAGTTCCTCCAATGCCTGTGCCGCGCGGATTGATGACGACCGCCGCACACGTTCCGCTGGCTCACCACCACTGTCATCCTCATCAGCAGAAGCTGAACTCTCAATCTTCAGTTCAAGCTTCGCAACGATGCCACGCGCGCCTCCCTTCGGTGCCATGCCTTCTTTCTTGAGGTCGACGCCCAAACTGGCGAGTCTGGCCTCCAATGCAATGATGTACGTTTGCTGTGAGGTGATGGTCTTCTCTGTGCGCGCGAGCATTAGCTTGTATTCTTCAACGCTTCGCTGCTCGTTCACGACAGCCTTGTTCTTGATAGACTTAGCACGGTTTCCAAAACGCAACGTCGAAATCGTCTCAGATGTGTTGTAGCTGCTTGGAGAGACGTTGATGATGAGATTCGTCTTCGAGTTACCTCCCAGGGACTCTTGAAGCACACGCGTCAGTTTACTGTCACGGTACGGAATGTGGCTCGCGTTGGAATCCGTCAACGCGTTGATCACGTTGCCCAGTGCCGACAACGACTTGTTGATGGTCTTGGCCTCTTCTAACTGTTTTCCGGAAGCACCGGTCTTCCGCACCATTTCGGAACCAGCCAAATCGACGAGATACAGCTTGCCTGCCTTGTTCGCCTGGTTCACGAGGTTCCGCTGGAAGAGTGTGACCATGAAGACACTGTGGCTTCGGGAACTGCCTTCGTTCATTCCCGTCGCAGCGACTGCACGGTTCGCAGCACCATCCCGCATTGTCGACAACAACTCCTCGTCACTTGTCACGGAGATCTCGGTCATGCCTTCCACAAAAATACCACGCTGCGCGTCCTCGCGGACTTGCAGATTCACCTTCGACTTGTACGGATCCAGCAGGTCGCGAATGCGCTCCATGTAGATCTCAATGTAGCTGACTTTGACGATAAACTCGATGTTCTCGTCGGCGGCCATGACATTGTTGAAGATCTCGGTGGCCGTGCGCGGGATAATGCCACGCAGCTGCGGGTCATCAATAGACGCGCCCTCCATAGTGTACGTCTTGCCCGATGACGTCTGTCCGTATGCAAAGATCGTGGCGTTGTAGCCATCCATGATATCTGCAAACATCAAGGAGAAAGATTAGCTATACGACCCCATGAGTGCGACCGGCTTGAGGGGCTGTTCTGTACCTTGAACAACAGGTCGCGCGACGCTGTCGAAAACGACTTCTTGGCCGTCGGTCTCGCCAAACACGTGGTCGTACGTGTACGTCTGACCGCCGTCCGCCGACTACCACACACAAAGAAATACCATCAGCCACTCCAATTCGTCGTATGGTGTGTTCCACCAGAAAGGGCCTCACCTTCACTTCAAGTTGGTTGCCCGAGACGAACACGGCGCGCTTGGCACCGCTCATCTGGAGCTCCTTGTTGTTCTGCGGGCGCACGCGGCAGCACACGCGCACGTTCGACCTCGACCCATCGCCCTACACGCACCGCATACAGAGATACAATGTGAGTCTCCTCAGAGTCGTTTCCCACCAAAAACCGTCCAGGAGGGGAGACAGGGACTATTCAGCGTCAAACGTACGCTGGCGCTGGAGAGCGATGCCGTGGACGCCGACGACTTCATCTCACACGCCGCCTTTGCTCTATCAGGCGAGGAGGAGGAGGAGGAGGAGCCGGCCGCTCACAACAGGTTTCCCTTCGCCGCCGCTTTCTTTCTCCCGTGTCTGTGAGTGTGAGAGAGCGCGTCCGTGGGGAATGCGCCAAAAGCGAGCCAATCGTACTTAGTGGGAATGCAACGGCAAACGCAACCTCTCTTGCAGATCGTACTTAGTAGGAGTTTCATTTCTCGACATTTTCGACAGCGCGGACTTCGAGCAGCACGGGCAAATGGACGTCGGGCACGTACTCCGCGTGCGCGCCCGCGACGAGCGCGTTGTGCTTGCAAGTGATCTCCGGATCGTAGTCGTGGACGACGCGGATCTCGAGCGCGTGGCGCGGAGACGAGGCGATCGCGCAGAACCGTTCCATGGAGCCGTTGCGGCTGGGCTGGAGCAGGTAACACACGCCCGAGCGCGGACGCAGCAGCTCACGGATCGTGTACGCAAGGTCCTCGTGGAAGTCTTCGAAGAAGAGGCAGTCGCTCGCGAAGATCAGGTCGAACTGGTGGCGTTTGGTCGGTGGGAACTGCGTCGTGCGGTCCCAGCGCAGCAGTTCGGAGCGCACACTGGGCGGCACGACGGCGCGGGAGACGTTCTCTTGGATACAGATCTCCAGGTTCTCCACGGACTGTGGGTTGCCATCCGTAACAAGCATACTCGCGATGGAGGATCCGTTGTGTGCTACGAGGCCGAGTGACGCGAGGCCCGCCATTCCACCGCCTAGCTCACAGCACACGATCGGAGACCCTTTGGCAACCGCGAGCGAGCGACAGACCTCGTGCTTGAGCAAATACGCGAGTAAAACCTGCTCGGACGGCCAAGTACGGATGTTGCCCGTGTTGTCGACGCCCGCGTTGAGCTTGTGGCTGAAGAGCTCCGCGAGCGAGACCTTCTGGCGCTTCTGCTTCTCGTGGACCAGCACGCGCTTGCACGCGTCGCCCTTCGTGACCGCATACGACCGCCACTCAAAGTTAGCGCTGGCAGGAGTACGAGGAGCCAACGCTGCGTCGCTGGACTGTGGCGCTTCGCTCGTGTACTGTGGATAGAACTCGGTGGAGCAGGAGGACGCCGTCGCGTCGCTGGTCTCGTCGCGCGTCTTGGCCACCAGCGCATTGCGCAGCACGCGCCAGTGGCGCGCCGTGTTGCTGCGCGCTGGTGGCGCATTAGCGGAGGTCGTGGCAGTTGCTGTAGGCGCAGGCGGCGGCGCCACTGGCGTCTCGTTCGCGCCGACGCTGGATGCCATGGCGGTGGTCTCGTCTGGGATGATTCGTGTAAGGAGTCCAGCTGGTCGCAGATAAGTTAACCACACGCACTTAACCTGAAACGAACTTAATCATAGAACCGTATTTACGAGGAACCGCACTTAAGGGTAGATCGCGGGAGTCGAAGCTGCTTCTTCCCAACAGAAAGGATCGTAAGAGGAAGAGGGGAAGGAGCTCAACACGACGAAGCCAAGATGCCGCTCGAATCGACGATGATCTGGTGAGCTTCCGCTGCTCGGAGGATAGTCTCTGGCGTATCAATAGGAGGGGGAGATGGCTGTGCTGACGTGTGGCGATTTTCTTTCTCTGTTGCGGCGGCTCCTGGTGCGCTCTCGGCTCTCGAACGCGACGGAAAACTTCGTGTTTCGTCTCCAACAGCCTGGACAACTCGGAATGGATGCGCAATGGCGACTACATTCCGACGCGCCTCGAGGCCCAGCACGACGCCGCGAACCTGCTCTGCGGCGCCAAGACCCAGTCCAACCCGGAGAGCACGGTCGGTATCCTCACGATGGCCGGCAAGAGGTGCGTTGTTGGGATGGTTATGCCCCTTGATTGATACATATACGCTGACGCGTTTCCCACGCAGTGTGCAAGTGTTGGCGTCGCCCACAGAGAACATGGGCACGCTGCTCACGGCTGTCCACAACGTGTCCATCGGCGGCAACGTCAAGTTCACGAACGCGCTCCAGGTCGCGCAGCTCGCGCTCAAGCACCGCCGCAACAAGACCGGTTCGTGGCCGCTTACGTCCACCCCGGCTGCCTTCCCGATCGAATCCCCTCACCCAATATTTATGCGTCCAGGTGCTCAGCGCGTCGTGGTGTTTATTGGATCGCCGATCGAGGAAGACGAGAAGGCGCTGACGAAGATCGGCAAGCTGCTGAAGAAGAACAACGTACGTTGTTGATGTGGCGATGTATATATGTGACCCAGGGACTCACGTTTGGATTCTTGCAGATTGGTGTGGACGTTGTCAGCATGGGCGACTTGGAGTACAACTCGGCCAAGCTGCAGGCGTTTGTCGACGCGGCCAACAGCAACAACAACAGCCACTTGGTCACTGTCCCGGCCGGCGTGCTCCCGTCGGATGTGCTCGTGTCTTCCCCCGTGATCCACGGCGATGAAGGCGGCGGTATGGGTGCCATGGCCGGCATGGGCGGCAGTGGAGGCGGCGACGCTTTTGCCGAGTACGGTGGTGTCGACCCGAGCATGGACCCCGAACTGGCGCTGGTACGCTCGACTCAGCAACTATGTACCGGCTTTTTGATCAACTCATGGAAACGATCATTTTGTAGGCGCTGCGTGTCTCGATGGAAGAAGAGCGGGCACGACAGGAGGCGCTTCAGAAGAAGGCGGCCGAAGAAGCCAAGCAACAGGAAGCCGCGGCTGGTGGTGCCGCCACCGAGGCTGCGCCGACTCAGGCGGCATCCACGGAGAAGCAGGTTCGTCCACTATGCCAAACCGCATTACTATAGGGTCAAGTTGACGGTCTAACGAAAATGGTACCAACAGGACGCCGCGCCTGCTGTGCCTGCTGCTGAGAGCATGGAAGTCGATGCGACGGATGCCACCCCGGCATCTAACGCGCCACCGCCGGCTCCTGCCCCGGCTTCTACACTGCCGTTCATGGATGCGTCGTTCATGGGCTCTCTGCTCACGCAGCTGCCGGGCGTGGACCCGAACGACCCGAAGATCAAGGCCGCGATGGCGCAGCTGAACCAGGGTGGCGACAAGAAGGACGAAGAGAAGAAGGAGGACAAGTAAGGTGTCGCAGTCAGTTTTTTTTCTTCTCGCAATGGCTACACTCGTGCGTGCGGTGCGAGACTGGGTTGCCTGCCCGACTAATCCTAAGTAACGCGGGGCCACTCCACGCTCTACAGTACCTCCCTACGCGTACCACTCGCACTCACCACGAAAAAATATGCCATTGGCACACACACACGCGCTACGTAGTGTCTCTCGCATTTTGTTCTCTGCTCCATCTCGGTTGCTAAGAGACGTCTGCCGCCGGAACCGCTTCAACACAGCAAACAACGAGAAAAATAGATCACGCACCCCCCTCCTCGGTATCTGATACATTCGAATTGTATCCAATCATCCACTTCTTATTCTGTGTATGATCTTTTCATTGGCTGAAATGCTGACTATGAATAGCTCTTCTTGGTGCTCGGACTCAGATATGCTCTGGGCGGACGCAGATAATGCCACGCACTCCCACCACGCTGCGACAGACGTCACCTCTCTCACGTTGAAGGCCTGGCCTAGCGGCCATGTCGGCCCGCAGCAATCCATCACGCCATGGTGGCGTTTGCTTCTCCCCATTGGAGCGCACTATTTTCAGGCGATCCCAGCAACTCGAGCCACAGCCAGGACCAGGACGCTAGGTCGGAAGATCCGCTCGTCCATCGTGTATCCATCGCGCGTTTCGTGTCTCCCGCCGTCCCACGCATCCGTGTGGACGCGTGCCGATCCCCTCATTCCCCAACTCCCCTGCCTGTGCCGCGACACAGACAGCATCACTTGCCAATTCCCCCTCCCAAAGCACAACAGTCATGGTGCTCAATGTGTTTGGCCGCAAGGACCAGGCGCTCAGCGAGGAGGGCAAGCAGTTCATCAACTCGCTGCCGTCCACCTACATCAACCTCTTCCGCAAGAAGCGGCAGCTGCTGCCCGTGTGGGCCTCGCACAAGTACTGCCTCGTGATCAAGTCGACGTACCTGCTCTACTACCGCGTGGCCAAGCCCGAGGACGTCGCGGCGGCGTCGTCCAGCGCGGCGATCGCGACCGCGGCCGCCGCGAACGGCGGGGTCAAGTACCTCAACCTGCTCAACTGCTCGGTGCGGCTGATCGACGACGATGCCGCCGGCTACGTGTTTTGCGTCACGCCCGAGGGCGGCAAGGGCGCGATCTACTTTGCCGCCGACTCGGAGAAGGACCGCGCCAAGTTTGCGCAGCAGGCCGCGACCGTGCAGCGCAGCGTGCCATGCATCGACGACTTTGAGACGCTCAAGGTGCTGGGCAAGGGCCACTACGGGCGCGTGATCCTCGCGCGCGGCCGCGCGGACCAGCAGCTCTACGCCGTGAAGGAGATGAAGCTCAACCAGGTCAAGGCCAAGGTCGTGTACACGGAGCGCTCGGTCATGGAGTGGGTCGCCGAGCACCCGTTCATCATCGGGCTCGACTACGCGTTCGCGCGCGGCAAGTCGGTGTTCCTCATCTCCAAGTTCATGCCCGGCGGCGACTTGTTCCTGCACATGCAAAACAACGGCGGCTGCTTCAACGAGGACGTGGTCAAGTTCTACGGCGCCGAGCTGCTGCTCGCGCTCGAGCACATGCACAACATGAGCATCATGCACCGCGACATCAAGCCCGAGAACGTGCTGCTGGACGTGGACGGCCACATCAAGCTCGCGGACATGGGGCTCGCGAAGCGCCTCGACTCGCAGGTCGGTCGCACTAAGACCATGTGCGGCACGGACACGTACCTGCCGCCCGAGATGGTCGGCCGCTACCCGGGCGGCCACGGACTGCCCGTGGACATGTGGCAGTTTGGCTGCATCCTCTTTGAGCTGCGCGCCGGGTACCCGCCGTTCTACATTCCGCAGTCCAGCCAGAAGAGCACGCACCAGCGCATCTTGTACCAGGCCGTGCGGTACCCGAACAACATCTCGAAGGACTTCAAGAGCCTGCTCATCGGCCTGCTCGAGAAGAAGCAGGAGGACCGCCTGGGCTTCCACCACGGCATCGCCGAGCTCAAGGCGCACGCGTTCTTCAAGGACGTGGACTGGGACAAGGTGCTCAAGAAGCAGATCGCCCCGCCGATGCTGCCGGGCCCGGCCGGCGACAACCTCGTGAACAACTTTGACCCGCAGTTCACCGAGCAGCCGCACCAGATCTACGTGGCCGAGGACGTGTTCAGCGGCTACGAGCGCGACTTTGCTGGCTTTGAGTATGTGCGCCCGAGCCTCGTGGCCGCGCAGCAGCACCGCGCGGCGTCGGCGTCGGCGCCCTCGACGCCGTCGTCTACGACGTCCCGCACGGAGACCCAGCCGAGCGACTCGAGCAACACGAGCGTGTCGATGAAGGACGACGAGAAGCCCGAGGTCGAGGTCGAGATCGAGGCCATCTCGATCAAGATTTAAACAGCCGAGCGAAGAAGAAGACGACGACGACAGCGATCAGAAAAATGGAATTTCGCGGCGGAAGGAACTGGGTTGTCCACGGACACCCTTTCGCCTGCTACTATGACATCTACGACACACATATCCCCACGAGGTATTTATCAGCCCGCGCGCACACGGTATGCCAGCGCAGGGTTTCTCCTTATTTCTCCTTTTTATTCATCATAAAGCGCTCTACGATCACCACCACACGCAAGAAGAACCTCTCCGCTAAGGCCCCCGCGTCCCGAGTGGAAGGACCACGGGGGACCGCGGGGCATCATATTGATTTCCTTCTTCTCTTCCGCTTGTTGCTTTCTCCCTGGTACAAATTTGATTTACATGAGCTGGCACTCGCTGTTGCTCTGGCGCCGCGCGTCACTACGCGGCGGCGCAGCACGGTTCGGTGCGTACGCAGTCGACTGGCGCTGGTCGTATTCTCGCCGCAAGGAGCCGCCTGGCACGCTGTGTGGCGGCGCGTAGCCCTGCGCCTGAGCCTGCTGGAGCTCGCGCTGCTGCTGGTAGTACATGGCAGCCTCTTGCTGGGCCTGAAGCTCCGCGTCCGAGAGCACGAGCTCTCCATTGGCGTTGACCGCGTACGTGTCGCCTTCGCTGCTGCTGTTGGGGCCTTGCGAGGGCGGTTGCGAGTCGTAGCCCTCGGATGGCTCCCTCGCCGCGTACTGGATCGGAGAGTGGGGCAACGCACCAGGTGGTCGTGTTGGAGATAAAGTCCGCGCGAGCGGCGGCAGTTGCTGCTGCTGTTGCTGTTGTTGCGGATGCGCTGTTGCCGCCTGTGCATGTCGGCGCGCGTTCGCGAGCGCCTCTTCTTCTTCCTGCTGCAGTTTAAGCGCGAGCAGGTAGTCGGGATCCTGCTCCGACAGGTGGAGGTCGTCCTTCGAGGTCGTGCGGTCCTCCTCCGTGTTGGCCTCGAAGGTCGGCGCCGACTCCACCTCCCCTGCACCATCCGCACGGACTGCAGTTGTGGTAGCCTGGGGTGGTGACGCTGTCTCCTGGAGCCGCCGTGCGGCTTCCTCCTGTTGCTGCTGAAGGAGTGACTGCTGCCGCGTCTCCGAGGCGTTCAGCGGACGAAAGTTCTCGTCAAAGTACTCGCTGTCGCCGTCGATCTCGTTGAGCCGCTCCCACACGACCGTGGGCTCGTCCAAGTAGCCGGCGTCTGTTACCAGTAGATAGAGTGCACCGTCGTGCTGCGATCATACAGAGAAAAAGAGAATCACGTCAGATCGGAAACAACGCGGAACGGCGTGCTGCCGAAGCATACCTTGAAGAGCGTGGCAAAGTGATTGTTGCGGAAGAAGACGGCGAGCTGCCGCTCGCGCAGATCCTCGTGGAGCTTGACCAGTCCGTAGTACGTGAGCTGGCTCGCCGACGCCGCGAAGAAATCTTCGAGCACCGGGCCTTCCTCCAGCAGCGCGGCGGCCGCGTCGGCGGCGTCGGTCTCGCTCAGCTGGCGCTCGCGCTTGAGCACATCCACGGTCTTCTGGGACGGGCTCTTGGGCGTCTGCGACGGCGACCGCGGCGACGTGGCGCCCGACGCAGTCTCGTCCGCGCGCTTGATGTCGATGGAAAGCGCAGCGAGCGCCTCTGTTGGCACGGACTGCTCGTCCGACTTGGTTTCCTCACTCTGGACGGCGTCCAGCGCCGCGTCCGGAGAAGTGTCGGAGGTTGAGCTGGCTGGAGCGGTTTCCTCGGTCATCAGGACGCCGCGGTAGTCCACGAGCCGCTCGATGAGCTCGTTGTACGACTTGTTCTGGACGACGCCGAGCGTCTTCTCGTCCTGGATGTCCAGCAGCCACCCGTGGACCAGTGCGATGTCCAGCATGTCGAACACCGCGCACGCGACCGTGTACTCGAAATCCGTGATGCTGCACAAAACCAACGAAAACAGAGAAAATGATCCGGTCAGTCGTCGCAATTTCCTCCCAACATTTGTTTTTGTGTTTTGTTCCGGAAAAAGCGTACCTGTGGAAACGCACGTTCACGTCGAGCCCGACGAGGAGGCTCGGCATGAGCTCGTGGACGTCGGCGATGGTCTTCTGCTGCGTGAGCCGCGCGAGCTCGTCGGTCTCGGCAAGCGGCGGGTTCGCGTCCACGAGGCGCTTGCGCACGATCGCGATGAGATCGTTGGCCGAGACGACGCCCTGTTGGACGCACGCGTCGATCGAGATATGGCCGCGCAGCAGCAGCAAGTTGGAGATCGCGAGCAGCGGGCAGGGGCCGTTGATGTTCTGGCAGATGTACGCGACGGGCTTCCCGAGAAAGTGGGCGCGCTTGACGGCGTAAAACGTCGCCCCGTCGGTCGGCTCTCGCCCGGGGAGCTGCACGATCGTCATCTCCGCGAGCGTTGATTTGTCTGGAAGAAGGAGGCGCGCCGAGAGGTGTGTTTTTTTTGTTCTACGTGATGGAGAGCGCGCGATGGTTCGTTGTTCTGAAGATGTGGAGTGTGATGATGCGTTTTACGCAGCTCCGCAGCTCTGCGGTGCAGTTCAACAAGAGAGCAAAAACGGCGAAGAACAGACAGAGCCGGATGTCACAAAAGCAGGAGATCATCCTCGACAAAAAAACGACCATCATTCCGTCAGGGTCTTTACACCCACGCAGTTGTGGCGATCTTTTTCAGCCAATTGAGACCACGGTTAGCGTATTTACGATAAACCTTGTATTTTGGAATTCCACGGTACACGCTCTCTCTCTCTCTCTCTCTGTCTGCACCATATCACCTATTACAGTATACTGGGAACCCTATTACAGTATACTGGAATGTTGGCGATCCATCAAATCGGCAATCATCCGACACTCAAAATGGTGATGTCCACGGAGCCAGAGCGCACGCCGCCGGTCGTGCGTGACCCGCGCGTGCCGCGCTTCCCCGTGGTCTTCGCCGAGCCGACCTTCGAGCAGGTCCGCGACAGCATCAGCACGCGGGACTACACGCAGGCCGCGCTCGTCAGCGCCGCATGCTTCCCGGCCGGATACCTCATGGGTGCGTCTAAAAGTCCATTTCTGTTGATGCGCTTCCCCCCAACATGGGCGCTGACCTTGCTTTTGTTGGCATTCGTTGGTTTCACCTATAGGCCGCCAGATTGACCGCCGTCTCGCCATGCGCGGTATGTGGTTCACGGGCATCTTGGGCACGCTCGGCGGCGTCATGCTCGCGTACCAGAACACGGAGCTGCGGCTCCGGGGCTTTGGTCGCAACGATGCCGAGGTCGCGCGGTACGGCACCAAGCCTGCAACAACGGAGGAAGAGTCGGCATGAAACGAAAAGCGTGCCGTAGAGAACAGAACTGGAGAACAAATAAAAAAGGTAGCAAAAAACCATCACAGTATGTTTGTGTTCCCTCGCTGGCACGTCACGAATTAGTACTCCGAGTAGGTGTTGCTCGGCTCGGCGTCGTTCTCCATCTCGTCCTGCTCCTCGGACAAGAGGAACGTGCTAAAGTCGTTCGGGTACGAGGATGCCTGGCCAAAGAGGCTTAGTAACACCGGTAGCAACACCATGCCGTGGAAAAAGCCCAGCACGACGATGCCCAGGTACATGCGGAAAAAGTATACGCGGAAGAGCATGGATGGCGCGAACGCGAGCACGCCGATGCCGCAAAACTTGGTCAGCGTGATGCCCGAGACGATGGATGCGCCGACGCTCGCGAGCGCGTGCTTGGCGTGGTCGTCGCCCGTGATGCCCAACCGGTTGACGCGCGAGAACGCAAACTGGTGGGTCATGTGGACGCAAAACTCGACACCTAGGCCGACACAGGCGAGCAGGTTCACGACCGATACGGCGTTCATCGACGTCGCGGTGGGTGACGCGGCGTTCCACAGGAAGATGTACCCGAGCAGGCTCAGCGTCATGGAAAGCACGCACACGATCACGATCACGCTCAGCCGCAGGTTGCGATCCATGAGCACAAACACCGAGACGAACACGACAAGCAGCGCGAGCAAGATGCTCTGCAGCGCGATGCCCTGGATATATGTGTACTGCTCCTCGTAGACGAAGAACAGTGTGTACGGGAACACTCGGAACTTGTCTTGCCACTGGCGCGTGACCGCGTGCATGTAGTAGTACGAGTTGACAAACATCGACTGGTTCTTGAGAGCGTTCACTTGGAATCGCATGCGGGAACCGCGGAGCCCATTGGGCAGGAGCGAGTGCGCGTCAGTCTTGAACACCAGGTCACCCGCGTACTGTGCACCGCATAGCCCAAAGTTCTGGCAGCACTGCGAGTCGATGCTAATCTGCGAAAAGGTCTTGACCAGCGGGTAAAACAGCGCGTTCGGTGTGACGTTCGTCCCCGTGTCGAGAGCGGGCTTGAGCACTTCGTAAGGAAACGGATCGAGAGGTTGTTCGGGACAGTCGCAGTCGCCATCTTCGATCTTTTCGTGAAGGAAGTACCGCATCTGACGCCACTGATTGAACGTTTGCATCCACGAGAAGATCGGTAGTTGAATGTACTGTCGGATGCTGGAGAAGTCGTCGATGAGCTTGTTCACCTGCATCTGCACCGTGCCATTCGTGTAGTCCACCCCATCACCGAGGACAAGATACGCCGGTGGACCAGCCTCGCCAAATTTGGTCTGTACGCGGAAGTACTCGTGCAGGTAGAAATCCGTCGGTACCGCCAACTCTTGCTCGAGTCCGAGCGGGATGTGCTGCGCGCCAAGTATGCTTAGCAGCACGAATGTGAGAGACGACAGAAGCACGACGAGTTTGGTTGTTCGACGCGTAATGAAGGGGGCATACGTCTTCACGATGAACAACTGAATGATACCACCGCTGTCGTTAATGCGTCCGCTGGGTGATTCTGGTCCCGTCCGCGTGGCGAGCAACTTTTCAGGGCTGAATGAAACGGCCTGCCGCGCCCACGGGAACAAGTCGTAACGGCGAGCTCTTACCCTTCGCGTATCGAGTGCCAATGCCGCCGCAAACCACGTGAGCTGGAGTACGTAGTCAGCCAGCACCGCCACTGCCGCAACGATGCAGAAGGTCGTGAGCGCAGGGATCCGCGTCAGTGCACCGACCAAGAACGCGAGGCACTCGGAGATGGCTGCCACAGTGATCGACGGACCGACGTTGGCCATAGTTTCACCCAACATTTTGCTGATTGCCTGGTCCTCGTCCGCGCGGCGTCTCGGGGTGAGCACGCTAGATGTCGACAGCCCACGCAATGCCGCGATGCGATCAAACTCGTTGGTGAGGATAAACATGTTGTCGACGCCAATCGCGAGGATCAAGAACGGAACGACTTCGAGCGTGATCATGGTCACTTCAAGCTGGAACAGCGCGCTGCACACGCCCATGGAGATGCCCAGAGAGAGCAACACGATCACGATACCCGTGAACCCGAGTCCGAACCGCGAGTGAATCGGGTGCGTGAACTTGCCCAGCGAGAGAGACACGTACAAAAACATGACTCCGTAGCTCACGACGACGATGAACGCGTTCTGGCTGGTCTGCACCTCAAGCGAGTCGGCCACGGAGCGCTCGGCCATGTACGTGAGCTGCATGCCATCCACATCTGTGTCGTTTAGCAGGCGCCCGGCTGCTCGTTCAGCGATACCAATAAACACCGAGCGCTCCCACTCTTTCACCGCCGCCGTGTAGGTGGCGTTGTCGGGCTTGTTGTTGAGCAGAAACGTGGCCACAAGCGCTCGCGCCTTGGGCGTCGATTCGCCGCACGGGTCGGGATTCTCGTGGCACGAGTCGCTCGCAAGCCCGCCAAACACCACGTTGCGCATCACGGGCACGCCGTTCTGGTCCATGCACGGCGCGCGCTCCTTCAGCGTCGGGTCGGTCGTTTGACACGCCGTCGTGAGCTTGATGTCGGCGTCGTGCTCGAGCAGCGTGCGGTTCGCGAGCCAGTACTGGAACGGGCTCGTCACGAGACAGCCCTTGCCCTTGATCGGCCGGTAGCAGAAGTCCTCGAGCGAGTAGCTGTGGTTGTCCACGCGCACCGAGGCGCGGCGGATCGCGAGCTCGACATCTGCGAGCTGGAGCAGGTACTTGCGGGCGATGAGGTCGTCCACGCGGTCCGCGCCGCCGCGATACAGTGGACACAGCGCGTCTTCGACGTCATCACGAGCCCACGGACTCGTGTGCTTCTTCGGGGGCGGCGCAGTGCCTGTATCGACGTAGAAGATGAGCTGCTCCACGCGGAAGAACGGGCCGAAGAGCTCGTTGAAGTTGGTTTGCTCGTGTGCCGCGACGGACGTTGGCGCGACCCAGAGCTTCTGCGGGTCCGTCTGCACGGTCACGCTCTGCAGTCCGAGACACAGCAGCGCGCTGACGGTGACCGCGAGGAACGAGACCCACCACGGGTTGCGTCCGCAGAACGCGCCGACTCCGTACAGCGTCGGCATTTTCGGCACTTTGACTTGGTTCTGGTGTGGGAAGAAGAGAAGGGCGAAGATCACGTGCGTACTTACTGGAGTTTGAGGTGAGCGCGAAGTGGCGGTCTGTGACATGTTCGATTAAGTTCGCATTATGCAGGTTCAACAAGTGGAGTGTACCCCGATCAGTGAGTAATCGTAATCGGAAAACAGGCGGGAACAGGTTTGAGGGTGGAGGGATCCAATAACCTTTAATAACCTTTAATAATGCATTCTTTGTGCCGTAACCTCTCACATCCCTTCACTAATACGTTTCCAGAACCTCTGATAACAGATTTAGGGCTAGAAGTTTGTATCATTCAAATAGAGGCTAGAGGCCTAGTCGGTTCAACACAAGTCATCTTCCTCAACCGAGAAAAAAAACGCTCGGTCAAAGATGACCGCTCATGGCACTGCATATGGCAGCCACCAGCCGAGACAGGCAGTCCGCTCGGCCCCCTCGGAGACGACACTCCTTTTGCGTGCCGTAATCTCCGCCTTGCCGTCCCCTGCCCCAGGCTTCCCAGTTCCCTTGACAAACTGCCATGGCAATCGGAATTGGGGGTGACCTTCTGTGTACGGTATGTAACCTTGAGCGCGCCATGGACGGGACCGGTCACAGCCCGAGCGGTCCTTCTTCCGTGACAGCGAATCTGCTCTGCCACCGGAGCGATGGCATCGATCATTTCCCAATCGTCGG
>JAADWV010000379.1:0-33915 GCA_023336295.1 Pythium folliculosum
AAACTGCGTGATCACGCGGCTGCCGGCGTCGTCCGTGAACGACGCGTCGAACGCGTGGAGCAGCTGGATGTCCTCGCCAAACTTGACCACCGAGATCTCGCCCACCTCCAGCTGCGTCAGCGCCTTGCACAGCGTCGTCATCGCCTCGAGCGCCAGCCGACCGGCGTGGTTATCCGCCATCGACTTTGAGCTTGAACGTTCTATCCTTCAGCGTGGACTTGGGCTTGAGGAACCATGTCGTGGGCGTTTCTGCCCCACATCTCTGTATGGCTTGAACTGAAGTGCTCTCTGGCGCCACGGCGAGCAAAGTCGCCGCTGATGCGATGAAGCAAGTACCCGGTGTGGCATCGAACCATCGCTGACGAGTGCACCCGAGGGACGGAAGGCGCTTCGACGATCCGCAACGAGGCAAGACATTCGCATTGTATGCACTACGAACGCGAGTGTAGACCTTGAAACTTGCAAACAAGGAGCATTTTGCATTCGTGCGATCCCTAAAACGTCAAACGAGCCTAAACGTTGCTACAAACCTTATGCCGAACGACTCACAATCCCCGTCGACGTCGCGATGCCCGGAAACTTGGCTTGGTGGACAGAAAGCGCAGATCAGTTATTGATGCTCTTGCCCTCGAAAGACCAGAACCTAACACCCCCAACGCACCACTTCTTGTTCATCTTCTCCATCAACATCCATATCCGAACCGCCCTTAGCTTCCTCATCCAGACTTGGAGCAGGAGAGCGCGCTCTTTTAGGAGGTGTCGAGCGAGTCGGAGTCTTTGACCCCGAAACCGTTAACCTGTGCAGAGTTTTCTGCACGAGCGATTTGGATGGCGTCGACGATACCCGCTTATTCGCTCGGGATGCGACTGATGCACGCGGCACAAACCTGTCCAGATCATCGTCACTTTCTGAAGAAGAATCCGCGACAAACATTTTCGCTTGTGATCGGGCTTTGCGCATCAGCGATTGCCGCCGACTCGGTGTTTCTACAACTTCGTCGCCGGAGTTGTGGGTACTGGAAGGCACTGGACTCTTCGGCAATGAAGTCCGACGAGATATTGATGAGTTCGCAGGCGACGATCGACTTTTCTGTGCCGACAGCGGAGGTGAGTTCATGTTCAGGAAGGTTGAGATGGCTCCTGATGGCTTGATTGGTGATAGCGACGCCTAAGGAAACAAAAGTTAGTCGTTGGATTGAATGGAAAGAACGCAGTAAGCCAACCAACCGAGATGCGGGATTTCTTCGCTTGATGAACGGCAGCATCGCTTGATTCTTCCTGCTCTGTTTGGTCATTCACATGATCACTTGGTTTCAGCGATGATCTTCTGTCCGATGCCTTCCCGGCAGTGTACAGTTGCTTCGGCAAGTAGATCTTGCCGGGGAATGCCTTCAAGTTCGACTGGTTCTTGATTCGTCGTTTCAGCAGGACAACTGCGCATTCAATAAGCGGATATATGGAAACGCCGTTGGGGTCAGACGAATCGTGACAGTCGGTAAGCTTCGTCAGAATTTGCAACAGAAAGGCAATGTTGTCGGCCTCAGCAGTGTTCGTTGGCATCAGCCCGTCGATGAAAAAGTCAAGGTAGGCAACCTGCTCACTCCACAATGGATCGGTCACGAGCGAACCGCGCTGACCACTTGATGCAAACTTCGAGGCACCTGTTGTCGGGAAGTCTGGGTGATGCGCAAGAAGATGAATAACGTACGGCAATGCATACTCAGGAACCATCAATGCGCTGGCATTATGGCGTTCCTCCTCATCTCCATCATCAGTGGTCGAGCGAGAGAGACGAGAAGATGTGGCCTGGAACATGCGACGCATACGCTCAACTGCAGCGCTGAGGAGACCACGGGCGCTCTTCTTGATCACGGCGTTGTTTTCAGTCGC
Source organism: Pythium folliculosum (assembly GCA_023336295.1). NCBI lineage: Eukaryota > Oomycota > Peronosporomycetes > Pythiales > Pythiaceae > Pythium > Pythium folliculosum. Next base: position 1,891 of record JAADWV010000379.1, read on the forward strand.
AGCAAGTACCAAGTAGCTCAGGTACTTGTGGGGGTGTGGAATCGAGCTCTTCATCAAATTTGAGGATAGCTTCTTCACGAACGCCCTCCGGACTTCGTCGACAGAGTCTTGCATCACAAAGCCTAAAATATGCCACTCGGACAGGGCAAGCGAGCTCTCGATGGCGCGGTGGCGCAGAAGTTTGAGAATGTTACACGCTGCAGATACTCGGTACTTCAAGGGTAACGACCCGGTCGAGGCCCACATTTTCCCGTCGGATCGCAGAAGATCAAATAACAGCTTGACCAGCTCTCGGCCTCTGTCGGTAAGGTTTGAAGAATCCACGCCATGGCAGTGCAGCAGTAGATCTGCCGCAACTTTTATGGCGAGACACCGAACTTCGGCGGCCTTAGCAGTCGTGTAGCCGGTCTTCGACGCCTTTTTCAGCTTGACTGCTTCGTTCTTCGACTCCGGTATCTCTTGATGGATATAGTTTGCCAAAAGTGTATCCCAGAGGGACGACACATTCTCTGGCCGATGGGATAGATGCGATGGGCAGCGCTTGGTGAAAACATGCAAACTATGCAGTGTTGACACTGTAGTTGCGGCGGCGGGACCGACGAGGACTTTCTTCGAGCACAGCTTCGAGATGAGAGACCCAACATCGTTCGACTCTCCAAAGAAGTTCGCAAGGATTTGCGCTGCGAACTTAGCGGCTGCGCCATCATCCTGTGACGTCGTCCCCTTCAGCGCCACACCGAAGCAGCACTGCTTCAAGTAGTTCTTGAGTGCGTCTGACGGAACGGCATCGGTTTCGTGGCGGTCAATCGAATCGGCATTTTCCAGCTGGTTCTTCTTCCAGTACTCCGAGAAGAGTGCAAGAGCATTGAGAAGGCATATGATCACCTTGTCGTCTCGTTCGACTTCATCCTCTTCATCATCGTCATGCGGATCTCTCGCCTCATCACTGTCGTCACTTTCACTCATGATCGTCTCGAACTCGCTCTGAACGAAGCCCGCAAAAAGTTGCGGTGTAGTGCGTGCAACAACAAGCAGCAAATCGGTCACAGAGCGGTTTTCTCGATGATGGGGGAGTCCACTTCCGATGAAGAAGCGAAGATAAGACGTAACGGTTCCTCCACTCACAGTGAGAAGATTGAGTTTGCGGCAAAAGTTCTTCAAGAAGTCACCAAGCGGAGACTTCGATCCAACCGCCTTCACGAGACGATCGCGTGCGCTACGGTAGTCTTGTTGAGACTTGGAGCAATCGCACAGCAACTCCAACTGCTTGAACACAGTCTGATCTTTCCAGGTAGCAAGTTGATCGAGCAATTTGCCTAGGTTATCAGTGTCGCTGAAGAGGGGACGAATTGACACCTGGAGAGCACTCTTCGCCGAGTCGAGAAGAACACTGGCCTGTGATGGATTCGTCGAAGCCATTCGTGTCTTCTTCTTCGCTCTTAGGAACAACTGAAGCTGAGTTTGGCACTTCGATCGCTCCACAAAAAAACGACGAAGAGCTTCCCTCGCAGTGGCATCAAGGGAGTGATAGATGAATACTAAACCCTTCGCTCGGCAGTGTTCACTGAAGGCCTTCGGAAGAAGAATGTCGTCGAGCAGCTGAATGACTCGAAGCTTGAGCTCTTGTTGTGGATAAGCGAAACACTTCAGCACGAAGTCTGGTACCCAGCCGAGCTTCTTAACGTTCGGCGTTGGAACGACGTTACTTAGTGACACGTCATTGTCTTCTTCATCGTCATCGCCGTCTTCTGGTGCCCAGTATGCCGAGACATGAGCCGCGTACACCTGACTTAATCCGGTCATGGCCTCTTTTCGTAAGATAACACGCTTGTCCTTCATGCGCTCACCCACTTGCCGAAGACATTCCTCGCCTACGAGCTCGATGTGGTTGGCTGCGAGATCACACACCTCGTTCACAACGAGCCGGCGGACTTCCCACTCCGGGTCAGTCAATCTGGAAACGAACTCCTTCTCGATCAGTGCCGCGAGTTCGGGCTTCCTTTGCCAGATGATGGCGCTGACTTGGACCATTTGAAGGCGAATCTCCTTGCTCACATCACGGAATCGACCGAGGAAGTCGCGGAAGTTCTTCATGTAGTCATGGCCATACTCCGCGTGGGACGAAGCGAACAGACGGCCCATCAAAGCGATAGCCTCAGATCGCGTGGCAACTTCATCTACTTGGAGTTGCATACAGACGTTGGGAAGCACGTACAACAGGAGAGAGGAGTTGACCTTGTGCACCTCGTAGATAAGCGTATACACGTGTTCCTTCAGTTCTGAGGCCTTGTTCATGAACGTGGTCGGTGCGTCCACGAGAACGCTGTTGAAAAAATGTGACAAGTGGCTCTGCAATTGGTCACACGTTCGCCGAATGAGCTCTTGTGCCATGTGATACGGTCCTCGGTCTGCAGAGTCGGCGTTGGCAGGATTGGCTACCCCAATCGCCTCGACGTGTGGGTTCGAGTGGATGAGTGGCGAGAGAATGACGTCCAGCAGATTTTGATCGATTCCATCACTCTCTTCGATACAAGTAGTCATGATCGACAGCATGAGATTTTCGATCTTGATCGAGTGGTCCTTGCGAATCGTGTTGAACAGCGTCCGAAAGAGTTGCACGAGCAAGGGCTCGTCCGATTCCTCGGGGACATAATCCATCCCAATGAGCAGCACGAATGACTTGACGCTTGCGAGGCTCTCGAGGACGTACAAATGGTGGAGGTCCGTCGACGACGCTGTCTTGTTGGAGCCCTTGTCGTCATGTTCCTCGATCGCCAGACACCGAAGTTGCTCGAGAATCAACTGGAACGCGTCGTACAGCTCTTCGTTCGACTTGAAGGGCATGTCCGGCGCGTACACGCGCAGCAGCTCGACAAAGCAGCACGCGGCGAGCGACCGCACGTTCTTCTCCGTGTGCTCCATGATCTTGTCGTGGAGCAGCTCAGTACACACAAGTCGCAGCTTCTCCAGCGGCACGTCGGCGTCGTGCTGCTGGTTCGCGGTCTGCTGGAGCGCTGTCCACGTCTGCTTCAAGCGACGCGAGAGATCCGACGCGTTGCCCGCCGCCAACAAGTACGCGCCCGTGAGCACGTCGCTGCCACCACTGCCACCTCTGCCGCTCTTCCGCTGCGTTGCCTGCGTGCCAGCACCCAAACGGCTCTGCCGCCGCGGGCCCCTCTCCTCGCTCTTCTCTTCTTCTTCTTCTTCTTCTTCCTCCATTTCTCGCGCCGCCGTCTTGCTGCGCCTCGCTGCGGTGCGCGACCGCGACGCGCGCTGCGGCAGCACATCGACCGCGTCGTCCGCGTCGCGAACACTGGCGCCCGCCATCTCCTCGTCCTCCGAGCCGCGACCGCTGGCGTCGTCCGCGTCGTCACGCTCGCTGTCTTCCTCGTCGGGCTGCCGGGGCGCCGCCGCCGCCGACTTGTCTTTGCGCCGCAGCGCCGCCTTCTTGAACGAGTCGGCGATCGTCGGCTGCTGCTTCGCGTCGGCCGCCTTGGCGCCACCCCCGCGCGATCCGCGCGTCTTCGCCGGCGGCATCTTCGGGTTTCTGTGGGCGTCGTGAATGGAGGACCCAGATCAAGCAAAACCCCGCCAAAAAAAACCCGGCGACGAGGAAGGGAAAAATGTCCGCGTACCCGACCAACGGCAACCCGGCCTCCCCAAAACTTGTACGGACAAATCCCTCTCCCTCGAACGGACAACACGACTTGGCGGCAAGGGGATCCAGAGCGTACCCTCACGAATAGAAACGTAACCAGATGCGTTTCTAACATGTTCAATGCGTCACCCACGATGACGGATGAGATGGGTGACCCGATAATGTCGAGTCCAACAATTCGCCCTCGCTCGTATAAATACCGCCGTCCACGCCAAGACATTGGCATTCGTTGCGTGACCGCGCATCATCAGTGTTGACCGGGGAGGCAACGCGCCACTCTCCCAGCACCATGTCGTTCAAGCTGCAGCTCTTCTCGGACGAGGGCAAGCTGCTGCCGCTCGCGAACGACGACGAGCTGTTTATCCTCGAGCGCGCCAAGATCTCCTTCCAGGTCAAGACGCTCGAGTGCGTGGTCGCATTGGCTCTTTGGTCGAGGGAAGGCAAGTAGCTGTTGGCTGACAGTCTATGCTTCGGTATGCGCTTCCAGAGCGACGTTCAAGGGCAAGGGCCGCATCTACTGCACGACCCAGCGCGTCATCTTCGTGGCCGAGAAAGGGTCCATGCAGCACGACATTTTCTTCGAGGCGTTTGTGCGTAGCGCCGCGTGCATAGGCTCTTACAGGGCAGCAAGCACTCGTTTCTCATTCGCCTCGTCCTTCCCTTGCCGCAGGAGATCCCACTGGTCAACATGCTGGACGAGAAGTTCAACCAGCCCATCTTCGGTGCGTGCAGCTTGTCAGGCGTCGTCATCCCGGTGCGTTGTGGTTTCCACTCTGTTAAGGCAAATCATCCTCCCACACCGATTGCTCACATGCGCGCTCTATGACTGAACGATACAGAGCGATGGAGAGACATCCGACGGCGCAAAGTTCACGTGGAAGATCATCTTCGACAACGGCGGCACAGGCACGGTGCTACCCGTGTTCCTACGCCTGCTCGAGAAGCGCAAGCGCCAGGAAGTGCTCGACATGAACTTCGTGCAGAGCCAGAACAAGGCCTTTGTTGACCCGAACGACCCGACAGTGATCTACATAGCCCAGCCCGTCAAACCGCGCGGCGCGACGAAGGCAACCTGCTAGGCGCTGAAGCAAGGATGGGCTGGAAAGTGAACGACGTTATAGTAATCATACATGAAGTTTAATTTGCTGTTGTCTTTTTTTCTTTTGATTTTGGCAGGTTGGTGTCCATGGGGGCTCGTTGATTCTGGCGAGGCTCGATCGTTGGAATCCCAAGTCTTCACGTTACGCTTCACACAGACACTTGCTTTCATATACGTTTACATCACCGTCTAGAACGCCATGTTGAAGCTCGTCGGCGGCATAATTGTCGCGACTTGGCTTCGCTCGGCCTTGGAGTATCGCTTTTTGATGACGGCGAGGTTGTTCGACGGGGAGTGCGAGTACAAGCTCTGAAGCTCCCCCATGCACTCCTTCAGGTCCGCCCACCGATACTGGCAAGCATCCGCGAGTTCTTTCGTCTACATCGATAAGAAACATAAGTTTGGTCAGCGCACTGGAATGATACACGAGGGTACAAGCTTCACTTGTTCGCACCATGGGAAAGCCATCAACCGTGAACATCGCCATCGACAGACAACACGCGGCGACGACCGACGGGACGAACTTCAAGAACTGGTATTCTTGCAGAGCAAGCTCGAGCAAGTAGTGGGCCAGCATCGAGGTCTTCTTCTGGATGGGTGGAATCATGCGCTCATAGATGTTCAGGAAGTCGAGTGCTGCAAACCACACCATGTGAGCATATTGTTTGACGATGATGGGCTAACAAATGATGGCAATCCGTACCTGTTGGAATCGACAAAGTGAAGTTGAGCGTGTTCAGCAGCTTCTCCTCCATCTTCAACACTTCAGCCGATGTGTACACGTTATCGGCGCACATGGCGAGATCTTCCACGCCGATGTACGAGACATCTTCACACTTTGAGGCGACATGCAGGCACGTTGCACCAAGTAGCTGGAACCGAGTCTTCTTGACCATGACGATATCCAAGTAGCGGTCAGTGTAGTTCACCGCAAGAAAGGCTGTTCGGAGGCACATCTCGAAAACGTCCACGACTAAGAGTAAACAGGAGATAATTAGTGAAAAGGATCTGCCGCGATCAAGACATCACAAAACGTAATATCCGCACCTTCAATGAGCCAATCAACGAGCATTGAACGATGTGCTGGTCGGAGCGCCTTTTGCCGGCTGTGGGTCAACAATATTAGTATCTATGAAAATGCCACACACAAGTTCAGGTACGCACCTCAAATACTTGATCTCTTTCCATGCATCCCGCTCAGTCTGGCGCAAGTACGCGTGGAAGAGCTCGACGTGCTCGGGGATGCTGCTCGTACGAAGACGCTTCAACGTGTACTCCATGTGGTCCATCGGAATCGTTGGAGTGAGTTCGTGGAATCTGCCGATATCCTCAGAGAAGTATGGGTGGCGGAGCGCGTCTTCCGCAGAGATGCGCTGTTCTGGGTTGTATGTAAGTAGCCTGCTCAGGAGGTCGATACCGAGTCCGGAAATGTTGGGGAACAAACGATCCAGCGGCCGTCTCTTCCAGTTCGGAAATTCGAAGTGGTAGTTCGGTAAGGAAGTGAAACCCGGCCAGGATTCCGACGACGGCGTGGAGAGCTTGCTGAAGATCTGGAAAAGCTGGTCGATTTCAGAGATGCCAGTGAAGAGGGGCTTGCCTTGGGCCATTTCCGCAAATATGCATCCAACCGACCAAATATCAACGGCCGAAGAATATCCCCGAACGCCCATGAGAATCTCAGGCGGGCGATACCACAGAGTCACCACCTCCATGGTGTACGTTCTTCGCGGGACACCCGTTGCACGAACGAGTGCGAAGTCAGAAATCTGGAGAACTGCATCGTCTGTAAAATACCAAAACATCCACATCAGCACACTCACAATTGACTGAGGCACGCGGCATGGGTAGAGACATGACGCTTACCGAGGGAGTCCATGTCATCGGTCCGGATCAGCAGGTGCTTCGGTTTCAAGTTTCGGTGAAGCACTCCTCGTCGATGGCAGTACGCAATAGCATCAAGCAGTTGATGAAGGAGACGACGAATCTGGGTGATGACAAAATGTTAGAGATAACTTGCAGGTGGCAAAAAGTTCACGGTCTCGCAGTGAAGATACATACAACGCGCTCAGACAAAACGCGACCGCCAGTCGGGTCACCAGTTGGATTGATGATCTCGTGCAGCGTCTTGTCAACGTACGGGAAGAAGACGTGCAGCTCGTCCTTGGCCAAACTGATCATCTCAAGTGATGCGATATGGTCGTGCTTGATACCCTTGAGTACTGCCAGCTCACGCAGCATATAGTATGGCACACCTTCGCCCTGTCGCAGCAAAACGTAAGTTAGACTAAGTTCTCCATAATGACTGCGGATGCCTCAAATCGTACCTTCGGGAAAACACGCGCCTTCTTCATCGCTAAGATCTTGCCTGTCGAGCGCTGGTGGCATTTGAAGCACGTGCCTTCCGTTCCTTTGTTCTTGATACCGAGGTTCTGGAAGTTGAGCCAGTTGACCGCGCCGTCTGGGAGGATGCTCGGGAGAGCCTGGCAGAGTGATCGTCGGCTTGTCAACTCTCGCCACCGTCTCGACACCAAGCCCATGTTCGGGAAGTCGTCCGATGACACGAGGAACGAAAAGATGTGCAAAATCATGTCGACTGGCTGGAGATCAATGTGTTCGTTGGGTTGGATGATGCCCATCTTGACGTCCTCCACCTGCGACTCCGTCGCGCTGCCCTCCCACTCGTCCTCGTCATTTGGAGCCGGGGACGCAATGAGGATCTCTCGACGAACGAGCTTGTTCGCGCGATGTTCCACGGCGCGGTCCGAAGGGTCAATCGAGAAACCCTCTTCGCCAGCCTCTTGGTTGTGGACGTGCTCGCGCGCGTACGCGACAAACTCGCCCTTGATGGCTGGCTCGGGCTTGACCGGCTTCACCTCCTCATCGCTGCTGCCTTCACTGCGCTTCCGCTTTACCGTCGACGAGGCCGGCGCTGGCGGAACATACGTCATCTCCGTGTCTTCCATCTTCTCCGTCTTGATGACGGCGGCACTCGCCGCCGGTGGCGCCGCTGCCACGGGGACGCGTCGCTGGCTCATGAGATCAAACGGTTCCGGGTCCGGGAAGCCGCTGAGCGGGCCGCCGCCAGCGCTGCGTGGCGTGCCGCCGAGCGCGACCAGAATCGGGTTCTCGCCGCTGGGCGCGGTGCCGCAGACGAGGCCGGGCGCCTTGCGGTCGCGCAGCGGCTTGCTGCTGGCGGCGCTGGAGCTCGCCGAGGCCGAGGCGATCAGTGAGGCCGCCGAGAGCGCGCCCGAGTGCTTGCGGCGCTTGGCCGGCGTCGAGTCGGCGGTCGCGTCGGCGTGGGCGTGCGCCGCGCTGGCCGGCGCCGACGAGGACGGCGGCGGGGGCGTGGGGGTCGAGGAGGCCGCGGCGCGACGGTCGTTCATGGACGGGGGAGATCTTTCTCCTCCACGGGCCGCGAGGAGGACTCGGTTCTTCGTCCGTCACGGAGAGAAGAGCAGAGAGCGGAGAACGAGGGCGAGGGAGGGGAGCGTAGCTATCCCCTTTTCGCGTCCCTTGTGTGGGGCTGGGGGAGGGGACACGCTGTGTGTGCGCTCGCCACAAATAGACACGCCGCGCGGAACACGAGTGAGGATGAAGCGGGGGGAGGGGAGGGGAGAGCGTTCTGCGTCCGCTCGGTTTTCTTGCTCCGTCCGCTCGCGCGCGCTGGCTCGTGGATCCGATTTCTTGCCGCTGCAGTCGAGGGCGAAGGCACCGGAACACTAAGCGCGCGTCGAGTCCTCGGGGAATCGATCTATTCAAAATGGGCGAGCCCGAGTTTTTGGGTTTTGTGCTCCACTTCTCTACAGCGACCTACGGCTTCCCCACACGCACGCAAAGCTTTGCTTTTGTAGGACGGGGTCCCAAAAGAACACGACCTGCTTCTAGGACGCAAAAGTATTCACCTGTTCGGTTTCAGTTCCACACGCGTTCTGTGGGAGAAAAGAGAGAAGAGAAGGAAAAAGAAACGAGAACAAAACGCGTCACAAGAAGGGGTTACAGTTTTCAGGTTGGAGAAAAGTAACCGAGAACCTACAAAATAAAGGCGAATCCACCAATCAACGTCCAGAGGAAGGAAAGTTTAGTTCCACTTGGGGAGAACAGTTTTGTTTCATGGAGAAAACCTTGCTGGTTCCTTCGCACTTCGTCGCCACTGCCGTTCAACCAGAAATCGCGACGCTAGGAAGAGGGAGCCGTTCCGCTGAGGTGCTCGGATGCAGATGCGGAGGTGCTCCTCCAATGCTCGGTCGGCACTGACTGCTGCATGTAATGTTCCGCAGGTGTGACCAGCCAGCAGCTGGCTGGCCCTCTTTCATAAGACTTGTGGACTAGGCTCTTTGAGGACGGAAAAAAGCGATCTTGAGCACGTTCCGCTGAGTGGACCACACATCCCCATGTGCACAGTGAGCTGCAGATAAAGTACGATTTGTGGTGGCATGCGTAACCTTCGTCCTGATTCGAGCATGGGGGTACGCTGTACCCATGTGCTACGGTACCGCGTGAAAAGCTTCGAGAACGGCAGCAATTGAGGGACTGATTACCCAGGACACGATTGAGAGATGTCGGCGCCCAGCAGCCCACGCAGCGAGCCCGAGGACGACGAGAGCAAGCGCGAGCGCTTGGCCGACGACTTCCCGCGCTGCGTCCACTGCGGCGGGCGCGGGCTCGGGCTCGTCACGAACCCGCAGCGGCTCTGCACGCACTGCGCGCGGTACGACAAAACAAGTACTCGCCTCGCCTTCTATCGGAGAGTGGAGGCTAACCCTGTGCATGCTCATGGATGTGCTTGACTGTGTCAGCGTGACGAAGGCGTTCTTCGATCCGGACCAGAACCCGTTCTGCCTCGACCAAGGCTTCGTGGACATCTCGCCCAAGGCCGACGGCGGCGTGCTCAAGAAGATCCTCAAGGAGGGCACCACGGGCGCCAAGCCGATCGAGGAGGGATGCCCGACGTTCGGTGCGTTTCTGTTTTACTTTCGAATCATGACATCTTTTGCTGTTGTCTGATGACCGCCCTCCCACAGTGCAATACATCGGCCGTCTGGATGACGGATCGATCTTCGACACCACGTACGTCGCACCCACGGTTATCCATTCCCCTTCTGTCGACGTCGCTAGTGCTGACGTGGTCTCACTGTTTCCCATTCTTAGACGCGATATTGTCGACGGCAAGCACGTTGGTGGCACAGACGACCCGTTCGAGTTCCAGCTCGGTCGCGAGAAGGTGATCAAGGGCTGGGACATCGGCGTCGCGACGATGAACGTTGGCGAGATCGCGCGGTTCATCATCGCGCCAGAGTACGCGTACGGCTCCAAGGGTTTCGCCCCCAAAGTGGAGCCGGACGAGACGCTCGATTTCGAGATCGAGCTCCTCAAGTTCAACGTACGTGTTGCGCTGATCAATGTCTCTCGCTGTGCGGCTGACTGACGACGCAATAACTTGTGTGGCAAAAACAGGATCCTCTTCCGCGGTTCCCGACTCAAGCCGAGCTTGCTGAGACGCGTCGCAAGCAGGCCGAAGAGGACAAGAAGATGCTGGAAGAGAACCCGCCGCCTACCACCGGTACGCAAGATTGACTTGTTTGCTTTCAGTTTGTACCTCGTGGTGACTCATCCCCCTGTTCAGATGAGCGAGTCGCGATCGCCTTGGAGGAGAAAGAGAAGGGCAACGCATGCGTCGCAAGCCAGGACTACGAGAAGGCCCAAAAGCACTACGATGCGGTTCGGCAACGCCTATTGAGTTTCTTCCTGATGCTTTTACACGCTGCTGACGACTGTTTGGTCAGGGATTTGTCAACATTTTCTTCGGCAAGGACGAGTGGGAGCACTTGGTGCCACAGGCGGATAAGGACAAAATCAACGCTGTGAAGGTACGCTCGGTCGTGGAGAACCGTGGATGGTGCGTATGCCTGATGAAAACGTGGCTATGTGCTTACAGCTTGTGCTGTACCTCAACCGAGCGCTCTGCAAGATCAAGCTCCACAAGATTGAGGATGCCTTGTGGGACTGTGACCAGGTACGAGCGAGGCCGTATTGCTTGGCCAAGTGGAGTTTTCATTTGTGCTCACTTCCCGTTTGGTCGTGTGTAGGCGATTTTGTTGGACGCAAAGAACGGCAAGGGCCACTTCCGTCGTGGCCTCGTGTTCATCGAGAAGCTCAAGGGAGAGTTGGAAAAGGAGAAGAAGGGCGAATTTTGGATTCTCGACAAGGGATTCGAGTATGCCAAGGAAGCTGAGAAGAGTCTGGACAAGGCCGCGGAGCTCATCGAGAAGAAGGACGCCAAGTTTGCTCACGCCATCGCGGACCTCAAGCGCAACCATGCACAGCTGGCCAAGTACGCAGCGAAGTACAAGGAGCAAGAGAAGAAGCTGTACAAGGAGAAGATCTTCGACGTCATGGAGAAGAAGAACAAGGTGCTGCAGGAGAAAGAGAAGAAGCAGCAACTCGCCGAGGAGTACGATGACATGCCCGCCCTTGAATGAGCAGGGGTAGTAAGCAGAACGCAATCGATGAAACGCTGGTGATACGTGGATTCATGTGTTCCGTGTGACGACTCGTATACCGCTCGTCAGTATCGAGCCCTTCTGTTTTGGAGATTTGCTAATTTGTTGAACTATTCATCTGTGAAAAGATGGGAGTGGAAGTCGCGTCACAAGAACTAACGTTAGACGTTTAGTCCTCGTCCGACTCGACATCTCCGTAGCGCCACATTGCCAAGCGCTTCTTCTTCGCGATAGACTGGGCGTTAAGGAGACCGTCGACAACCGCCTTCTGGTGAGCAGCAGCCTTCACCAGGGTCTTGCGGTCCGTGCGTAAGAGACCCGCTTCCAAAAGCACTTCCGACACACTCTGGTTGTTCTTGTAGAGCGAGACCTTCGGGCGGTTCTGCTCGTCGTGGCCGTGAATACGGGCGCTCAAAGTGTGGCCCCACGCAGTCTCACCAAGAAGCTGAGCAGCCTCGTGGCCAAACTCATCTGTGGCTGGCAGCGGCTTGATGAAGCCAAACACAACCTCCTTTGCCTGCGGCGGGTACTGAATCAAGTTGGCATCAAGCGGGCGCAAACAGTTGGCGGGAAGAGTGACTGTGTTTCCGTAGTCGAAGAAACGCACACGGGCCGAGCCGTCCGAGTTGACAAACTCAATGCGGGCGCGGTTCCACATAGGGCCATTGCCATCATCAAAAAGGCCAGCGCAGACTCCGTTTCGGCGCACCTCGAATGCCTTGCCCTGGGTACCGTGAGTGCGGGTGAATTCCTTCATCTTCTCTTCAACGGTCGCACATGTTCGATCCGCCGCATTCTGGATGAAGAATGTAGTGGCGTTGACAATCTCGGAGATCTTGACGCACGGCAGCACATCGTCGGAAGTGGCGTTCTGGGTAGCTTGCTTCGCCTTAGCTGCGACAGCCTGTGCGTCGTAGTTCTTCCAGTAGTTCTTCTTCGCTTGCTTCGCACCCTCTTCCGCTCGCTGCAGCTGAGCAGCCGTGCTTGTACGCTCAACCGAGAACGCGTCCACCCAGGCGAGGCCCTCGGCAAGCAGGTGGCAACCAAAGTTGCTCTTCTCGTCCTTGGCACCACCGATATACAGCGGGCCGAAAGCATTACCACCACGGTCCATATCCTCGATCTCGATAATGACATTGCGCTGCATGATGCTTCGCTTCGTGAAGAGCTTCGACTCCTCACCAAACGGCTCAGCCGCATTGGACACAACTCCGGCTCCAGCGTAGCGGGTAGGCTGAGGGCACTTGATACCGGCAACCACGAAGTTCACCATGCAGTTCTCCTTCGGGATGAACAGCTTGACACGGGTGCCAGAGTACACGTATTCAACGACGGCACGGATCACCTTCTCACGCGTCAGGAAGGGCAAGTACTGCTTAGCCTTGGTCGCGTCGAAGCACAAATCCGTGAAGCGCTGCTCAGGAGCAGATTCCTTGCCAGAGTGGAGACCCTTCTTCTGGGTCTGCGCCTTGGTCTCGGCAGTCAGAAGATCATCATAGTATTCGGACTTCGCTTCGTCGGGACGATGACGCACGACTTCAGCGAGACCAGCGGAAACAAGCTCAGCCGCGAGGTTAACACCCTTGGCAGCCGCCGCCGCTTCGGCACCTCCCTCTGCAGCCTTCTTCAACGTGTTCTTGGACTCGTAGAACAGACTCGCAAACGTCATGACCGAGTTCTCACCGATCACCGGGTTGGTCTTTTCGTACTCGACCTCGACGCGCACATTCTTGCCGATGGACTTCTGACGCAGGAACTCCTTGGATTCCACCGCGTACGGAGCATTCGGTTCATTGCGACGCGCGTTACCGAGGCGCGGCGCGCGAAGAGACGACAAGTAGATGCGCTTCTCTTCATTCTTCTCCGGGATGTAGACGACCACACAGTCTCCGCTGATCACCTCAATCACCGTGCCTCGCAGGTGCTTAGCGCTCTGAAGAACAGGTGCCTGGAAGTCCTTCCACACACGCAGCTTCGCAGCCTTAGCCTCCTTCTCAGCAGCACGGAGCAGTGTGCGGGACTTGTCACTGACAAACGCAGCGCTCCAGTCGGCCATCTTCGCAAGACCTGCACGAAGAAGCTCGGCGCTGATGTTGTTGCCCGACTTGTGCACGACACTGCCATAGAGGTTGCCGTACTTGTCCACGCCTTCGAGCTTGAGGTCGACGTCGCGGTGCAACAAGCGCGTCTCGGTGAAGTGCTTGGCCTCGCGCGAGTGCGGCTGCGGGCCGTCGGCACCGTCGGGGCCCGCGCCAGGCGCGTTCGTGCGCGGCGCCTGGACACCCGCCAGTCCGAAGTTGATAATCTGCATGGACGGCAAGAGCACGGCACGCATGGACGAGCCGTTCTGGACCGACTCGATGATCGCCGGCACCAGCTTGCCCTTGTGCTCAGCGTGGAGCAAGTTGCCGTCGGCCGCGGCCCACTTGATCGTCGCGTGGGCGGTCTCGTCCGAGTCCTTGTACATGCCCTTCTTCTCGGCGATCGCGACCTGCTCGACCGTGAGCATCTTCTCGTGGTCGGGCGACGCGCCGTCGCGCGACTGGTCGACGCCCTTGACCTTGGCCCAGCCTTCGCGCGCCACGACCACGCACACGTTCTCCTCGACGCCGCGCGCGTTCGCGGGCAGCCAGACCGAGCCAAAGTCACGGTTGATCGCGCCCACGCGGTACTCGACCTTGAAGCGCACCTGCTTGCCGATCGTGAGCTTGCGCAGGAACTCGCGGCTCGCCCACGCGTGGGGCTCGCTCACGCCGTCCGGGCCGCGCGCGAGGCGCGGCGCGTTGAGCGACGCGAGCGTGAGCACGAGCTCCGGCGGCGGGCCGTTCGTGGCCGCGCCAATGAGCACGAGCGTGTCGCCGGAGAGCACGGCCTTGACCGTCGCGCGACCAGACGCCATGGAGATCGAAGGGGAGGAGGAGAAGGGGGAGGGAGGAGATAGAGAGCGGAGGGGGGGCGGAGGATCCCGTGGGGAGGGGAAACTTGCCGTGCCTTGTTGCCGCGTGGAAGTGTTGAGTGTGTGTGACAAGGAGGGATCAGCAAAGCGATCTTGCATGACCGGCTTTGAACTGCAAACCCTCAATTCAATTTTGAATTGAAGGTCGATTGAATTGAGCGAAATGAATTGCAGCCCACATGTTGAAGCGAATTGCAGGAAAGAGTGATGGTCGACAAGGTTTATGTTGTGCCTGTGTTGCGCGGAAAAGATTTTGTTGCGCCCCCAAACTGGGGAAAGGAAACATCGTGCCACTGGCCAACAACCCGCGGAAGGGAGGACTTGGCTATCGGGGACACCAGGAGCGCGAGCGCCGCCATGGAGAGCACGCCGATCCAGGACAGCAAGCCGTCGGCGCACTACGGCAGCATCTCCTACGTCAAGCGCATGCAGCAGCAGCTGCACCCGACGAACGGCAGCCGCACGCCGCCGCAGGGCGGCACGCAGTTTGGTGGGTGCCGTCCGCATTGCCGTAGGATACGAAAGGAGGAAATGGACGTTCACGGTATGTGCGGTGGTGTTGCAGAGTCGGAGAGCGCGACGCTGATGACGGACCTGTCGTTCCTGCGCGGCGGAACTGAGTACCGTAGCCGCGATCGCATCAGCCGGTACGTGCGAAGCGGCGACCTCATTTGCCGCTGCTCATCGGATACGACGCTGAAATTGGTCGGTTTGTGTGCGTAGATTCCTCGATCATAGCTTCTTCGGGACGGTGCTGGACGTGGTGCTGGCATCACTGTCGCTCGTGTACGTCGGGTCGTACATCGCGACAACGTACATTCCAGCGAGCATCGTACGGCCTGAGTCATTCTAGTGGACAGCGCGCGTGATCTGCTCGGGGATACTGACCATCGCTGTTGTGTTCTTTGCATGTAGCTGCCGTTCTGGCTCTGGGTGACGGAGATTTTGTGTGCGGCGTTTTTCTGCATTGACTTTCTCTTCCGTGGAGTGTACCTCGCCAACCACCGCCGCGACTACCTGCTTTCGCTCGCGGGCCTCATCAACATCGCTGTCATCCTGCCTGTGATCCCAATCTCATTTCTTCACGAAGATCAGTAAGTCTTGTCTTCTGAAGTTGTTCTCCGCCAATGAGACGTATTCTAACGGTGACCACTTATGCAGTACACTGTGGTACGATGCCAACTACTGGCGCTTCGTGTACCCGTTCCGATTTATCAAGTGCTACCTTGAATGCAAGGCAGTGCTTAGTCGATGCCATGCGTACATGACACCCGTGCGCCAGTTCGCAATCCTCTGCTACGTTCAGATCGTGCTCATCATTGCTGGTGCTGCCGGCATCATCCAAATCGCAGAAACGTCTGATGCTGACAAGGGAGACACCCACGAAGGCGACTGGACGTTTTTCAACTCTTTCTTCAACTCAGTGCTCGTCTTCGTGACCATCCAGACACCACCTGCGGACAACGTTCTCGCCAAGATATTTGTCGGGGTGCTCGTGATCGTGCTGATCCTCGTTGTCCCGTATCAAATCTCGAAAGTACTCGAGCTTTCCCAGTCCTTCACCGAGTACGAATTATCGTCGTTCAAGCCGGCACGAAGCACGAAGTATATCGTGCTTTGCGGTGATCTCACTCCATCACGGATCGATCATTTCTTCCACGAGGTCTTCCACGACGACCATGACGTTGTGGACATCAACGTGGTCGTGCTTTGTGACGAAGAACCCTCAACAGCGATGATTGCTCTATTGATGGATCCGTTTTTCGAGAAAAGAACAAGCTTTATTCAGGGATCGATCCTCGATGTCGACGATGCTGAACGAGCGGCTGTCAGCGGTGCTGATGCCATTTTCATCTTGACTCGACGTTGTGGACAAGAAGAGCACATGACGAGCGACCACCGCACGCTTATGCGTGTCCTAGCGGCAAAGCGGATCGCTCCGACTGCTCGCATCTTTGCCCAAATGCATTTGTCGAGCAACAGGCACTTGCTTGAGGATCTCGACGTGAAGAACGCGTTGTATTTCTCTGAAGTCATGCACTCGCTGCTCGGCCAAAACTGCGTGTGCCCAGGCTTTTCAACTTTGATCTACAATTTGACCGCAACCTCAAGTGAAGAACCTATCGAAGGAAACAACCGGTGGGAGCAGAAGTACATGCGGAGCGCAAGCCAGGAGTTATACTCGGTGACATTGCCGCCAGGAAATGTAACCTTTGGCAAGACCTTCGCAGAAGTCGCGTCGCTTGTGTACGCGGAGTGCAAGGGTGTGATCCTATTCGCTGTCCAGTCGAAGGCGTTGGTGTCACAGGGAAAAATCTTACTTAATCCGGCGGACTCGTACACATGCGCAGGCGATGAAGTTGGATTTGTACTGGCCCGAAACCGCCGAGAAGCTGATCAAGTGACGGCAATGCGAGCCCGTGCAGAGATGCCAAACGCGTGGATTTCTCAGCGCGCAAGCAACCCTTCACTCGTGAAAACCAAACTGGATGTCGAATCGCGTATGGCGAAGTCTCGACGTGCTTCCAAGACGGTGGATTGGAAGGCTACAGTTGAAGCGCAAGTCGAGCCCGCGATTGACGATCCGTCGGCGAGTGAGGAAGACTTGCGAGATCGCAAACGAGCGAGTGGGTTCTCTCATGGGCTTTTGATGGGCAAGGCGCGAGCGAGCGTTGATGATCTTGTTATCAACGATCTCTGCGAGCTTTCGGTGTCAATCCCGCACATCGTTGTATGCGTCGTCTCGCTCTCGGCGTTCCCGCATCACCTCGAGTACATGATTGGGCCGCTCCGCGTGAAGGCACTTCGCCAGCATCGTCCAATCGTTATCATCGCGGCAACTCTTCCCGATGACGACACGTTCGAGAGCTTTCGTCACTTCAAGCACATTTACTTTGTGAAAGGCAACCCATTCAAGCACCGAACCCTGCGACGTGCCAGCATTGACACAGCCCACCGGATCGTTATTATGGGGGATGAAGGGGATATCGCGGAGTCTGGAGCTTCGGAGCTTCTGGCGGATGCATCTTGCATTGCGCTCCACAAGACTATCGCAACGCTTATTGGACCAAAGCGAGCTACACGGGTCATTACGGAGCTGGCGAACCGAACGAATGTCCATTTCATCTCCCAGAACTTGACGCTAAGCGAATGGTTCCCTCCTGAAGGAGCTTCACTTCAGAAAGGGGCACATGACGACCCTGAGTGGGCTGGATCCACAGCATGCCTGCAAGTCGAGTGCTCAGCGGGCACAGGATCCTCCATGGCCTTCTCTCGCGACTTTTTCCTGTCGCCGGCATTCGCATCCGGCCTGACATACAGCACATCGTTGTGCGACAGTCTCATGATCAACCAGTATTTCAACCCGATGATCAAGGACATCCTGAGGGAATTCATCTTCGCGTCATGGAAGGATGTACGTATCATGCTCGTGACAACTGGGTTGTTTGCATACAGCTAACCTGTGTGAATGCTCTCAGGAGGACTATCTGACGACACCGCTCACACCACCTTCGAACTTCGAGGAGACGACTCCCACGTCAGCCGAGTCATCGTCTTTGTTCTCTCCGAGCAGCGGCGTGCATCGTAGTTCATTGTTCACTGTTGAGGTACCTGTCGACTTTGTGGGCAAGACGTTTGAGTACGTCTTCCACTACCTCTTGTCGTCGGACGGCATCCTTGTGATGGGCATTTACCGCTGCCGCCCCGACCGAATGCTCTTCGACGGCAAGGCCAGAATCCAGATGAAGGACAGCGAGCGCAGCATGCCGTTTGGATACGTGTACGTGAACCCCTTCCCAGACGACTTGCTCACTGGCAACGATTTGCTCTACGTGCTCTCGCGCAAGCAGCCGTGCTGGGCATAGATATCCCCAGAGGTTTACTGCCGTGAATGTGTACGAATACATCGTGTCATTGATTGTTCAAGGGTGGACATCGTCATCCACCTCTTCCCCAACAGCAGCGCTGGCGTCGTCGCCCTCCGGGACGCGCTGGAACTCGTCGTCTTCTTCCACGTCCTCGAGAGATGCCACAGGCTCCTCCTCGTGTACAGGCACCTCGACATCCTCCGAGTCGTCTGGCGATGCAAACAGCTTTTGGCGGAGCTTGGTTTCGATCTCGCTCGCAATCTCCGGATTGGCCTCAAGGAAAAGCTTCGCCTTGGCTTTGCCCTGCGCGATCGGCTCTACAGCACCACAAAACACCAACAAGACCCTCAAGTCAGCTACAAAGTGACTGGAATAGATCTGGCGAGAGAAACACGACAACGCACCTTCCCGTCCAGCGATCGCGTACCACGCGCCCGATCGCTTCAGGAGCCCCTCCTGGACGCCGAGGTCCAGCAGCTCCGAGTAGCGGTCGATGCCCTGCCCAAACATCATGTCAAAGTGGGCCGTGCGGAACGGCGACGCCATCTTGTTCTTGGCGACCTTGACCACGATCTCGTTGCCTACGATCCAGTCGCCTTCCTTGATCGCGGCCTTGCGGCGGATATCCAGCCGCACAGACGCGTAGTAGCGCAGCGCCGTGCCGCCCGAGGTGACCTCGGGCGAGCCAAAGATGATGCCGACTTTCTGGCGGATCTGGTTGAGGAAGATGAGCATGCAGTTGGACTTGGACAGCGAGCCCGTGAGCTTGCGCAGCGCCTGGCTCATGAGCCGCGCCTGCAGCGCGATCTGCTGGTCACCCATCTCGCCCTCGAGCTCGGCGCGTGGCACAAGCGCGGCGACGCTGTCGACCACCACGACGTCCACGGCGCCCGAGCGCACGAGCGTGTCGGCGATCTCGAGCGCCTGCTCACCCGAGTCGGGCTGCGCGATGTACAGGTCGTCGATGTTGACGCCGAGCTGCCGAGCGTAGTGCGCGTCGATCGCGTGCTCAGCGTCGATGAACGCGCACACGCCCTTTTGCTTCTGCGCCTCGGCGATGCAGCTCAGCGCGAGCGTCGTCTTGCCCGAGCTCTCCGGGCCGTAGATCTCGACCACGCGCCTGCCACAATCATCGCAACGTCAGTCATGTGGTACAGCACGAATAGATTGACTCATACGCACCCGCGCGGCAGGCCGCCGACGCCGAGCGCGAGGTCCAGCGAGAGCGAGCCCGTCGAGATGACCTCGACGCGGTCCGCGATCTTGGTGGACCCGAGCTGCATCACCGCACCCTTGCCGAACGCGCTCTCGATCTGGCGGATCGCCATCGCCAGCGCCGCGCTCTTGTCTGCCACACAGTACACAACACACGCAGAACGTCAGCTACACGCCACGGCCCGTTGTGTGCCTCTTGGTGGCGCCGTGGGGACGCACCGCCGCCGCCAGCGACGCCGCTGGCCTTGCTGGCAGTCCGCTTGCCGCGCGCGCCGGCGGGGATCACAGCCACCGTCGCCGCCGCTGCCTGTCTACGCGCGGGGCCCACGGCCGCGCCTAGCGCGCGCGCGCGGGACTGCTTCGCGACGCGCCACATCGTCGGGGGATTTACGTAGTGATTGCTGGTCGCTTGGTCTGGTGGCCGTAGCTTTTCGCGCCGGCGATGACGCCAAGTTGACGTTGGTGGGGGGAAGCGCGCTCGGTATCAGTTGTCGCACGAAGGTGGCGCGAAGGTTAGTACAGTATTACATCCGAATACAAAACTCTTTAGAAAGAGTTTTGTATTCGGATGTAACTCTTTCTAAAGAGTTTTGTTCAGGGACTTCTTAAAAGAAGTCCCTGAACTAGAAGACCCCTAATATTGAATCCTTTCCCTGACCTTCTTCTTCAAGCATCATCGAAAAAGACCTCGCTATGGCAGCCATGGCTCCAGGGTTCGGCAGAACCCAGGAGAAAGTGGTTGACTGGGTGGGTGTTCGAAAACTTTGGAATTTGGGTTTTGGGTGTTGGGTTATTTGGGTCGATATTAGATCAAAATTTGCGTTTTTGGTCCTATGTTATGTGTAAATTTGGAAACGACTCCAATAATTTGGTCATTGAGTGTGTACTTCTGTAAATAATGAAATGGTTCCCCACTGAACGTCTGTTTTGCGACCCGATTTTTTGATTTACGGCTTGGGTGGGACTTTCGTTTATTCCCAAAACCCAAATTCTGGGCAAAAGCCGCCGAACGCTGCATGGCTCGATCGCCGCTGCCACGCGGGATGCGGTGCACGCGCGGCTCCGCCGCCGTGACAGTAGTGGCTCTTTTGGTAGTCGCGGTTGCTGCCGCGCTGCTGCCAGCGAGCGACGCGATGTGCGTGATGACGCAAAAGTGCGTGAACCCAGGCAACGTGCCCGACTTTGAGGACTGCATGCCCGAGGCCAACCCCGTGCCGGTGGCGCCGCAGCCCATGCGCGGCGCCGGCTGGGCCAACGGTGCGTGCTTATTAATTGGCGGGTATTACGTGCTGGAGGTGTGAGTCTAATCGCGTGCCATGGCAGTGACGGGCGGTGGCGCGTGCGCGAGCGACGACGACTGCCACGGCAAGGGGAGCTGCGCGAATAACAAGTGCGTGTGCCACGACGACGGCATGTCGGCGGGCGCGCACTGCGACGAGTTCCTGATCCAGTGCCCCGAGTACAAAGACGCGGCGTGCTGCACGTGGCAGCAGAACCAGGGCATGGCCGAGAACTTCAAGCTGCTCTCGACGGTGTTTGGGACCGTGAGTGGCGGCTGCGACGCGTGCGCGGCCAACCTCATGCACCTATGGTGCGGACTCGTGTGCTCGCCGCGGCAGGCCGAGTTCATGCGCATGCACTCGGCGTACCCGAGCACGAACCGCCGGTACGACCCGATGACGGACGTGGACAACGTCAAGGTGCTTGAGCTCGACGTGACGCTGGGCAAGCCCTACACGTGCTCGCTGTTCGACTCGTGCAAGAACACGGGCATCGCGTCGATCACCGAGGCGCTCAAGTCGTCGCTGGGCTTCCTCAACTACCAAGCGCAAACGGGCGCGATCGGCCACGGCGAGTACATGTTTCTCCATTTCAACGGCACCTCGAACGCCACGGCGTTTGCGCACCACGTGCACAAGTGCGACGACTACTCGGAGGTCGCGACGTCGCCGGCCACGCGCGCGGCGCTGCCCACACAGGCCAAGCTGCTGCCATCGATCGCGTCGGCCACAGCGCCCAAGCAGTGTCCTTGTGGCGCCTGCCGCGCGACCTGCGACGCCCACGCCGGCGCGTCCAACGCCTCGATCCACGTCGTGGACAACCCGATCAGCGTCTGGGACGGCTTCAACGCCAAGCTCGTGGGCGTCGTGTACGCCATCGTGATCGCCGCCGTGGTCGCGCTGTACTTTCAGAAGACCGACTAAGACCGTGAGGCACACCAACGAGATTGAGGGAGACGCGTGAACTACAACGATATGGGAACAAAATTTGTTTTATACGCATGGGCTCTACCAAGGTTCATGTGTATTCACTGGATGGAGCAGAAGATGGGCACGGGCACCCAGGCCGCGCGCGACCGCAGCACGACCACGGGCCGGTTCTGGTGGATCGCGATCTCGTTCTCGCGCCCGCAGCGCGCGCACCGGAAGACCGAGTTGTTGGCCGCGTGGCGCACGGCGTGCGGCAGCCCGCAGTGGCCGCAGTTGAACGGCAGGTCCGTGGGCACGAAGCCCGGCTGCGCGACCACGCGCTGGCTCGGGAAGGCGCCCGTGGCGTGGGCCGCCTCGCGGTCGTACTGGGCCTGCAGCGCGCGCGCCATGCGCTCGTCCTCGGAGACGACCGGTGCGGGCTGCGGCGCCTGGTGCTGCTGGTACGCCGGGTACAGCGACTTGCTCATGGCGATTGGGGTGGATTGGTGTCGGGCGTTTTCGGTTGTCAAGTCTGGAAATGGCCCGATGCAAACCTCGATTATGGGGAGACGTGTCCAACGGGAGTTCCAGTTTCCAGTTTAGAGAGAACACGATCTGGACTTCCAAGGGGTGGGGAAAGAGGTGTTGACTTGGGTTGAGTATGGTGGCCAACTGTCGCAACGTTTCTCCAAGTTCTAGATTCTGGAACTCCGCCTCTCTCCCAAAGCTGTGACGTGTGTGCGTCTCAGAAACGAGATGCAACAACACTTGAGGGGAATGATGGGGGACGAAAGGAAGAAATGAATCCGTCATGTATTACTCTCCAGTGTGCTTGACAGGAAGCTATTGCTGCATTGTGTGGCGCGATTGGAGGAGGCAGTGCAAGTGGCGGCCTCGACCCTATCGTGACGTCCAGTGCCCAACGGATGAGTGGCATCGGACAAGAGAGGGAGCTTCACAGCGCCGGATCTTCGCAACCGCTGTCGACACCATGAAACTCGAGACGACTGGTGCGGTTCTTGTTGCAGACTAGCCACTCCCTCACCACCACCGACGTCGCGTACAATTAGGGGGCGGAGTGATACAATTGGTTGGCCTCGATTCATGCAACGCGACCCAGCAGCACGTCGCACTCTCGAGTGTCCCGCTCGTCACGTGGATGAACACCGCGCACGAAACCACAGAGCGATCAGTAGAAATCATTCTGGCGCATGTCCTGGGACATCGGAATGTTCTGCGACTTGAAGTCGTGGTCGTAGCCGAAGTCTTGGGACATCATGAACTTGTCCGCGGTGGACATCTGACTGAACGACTGAGTCTGCGCCATCTGCGTGAAAGGTCCATCGAGTCCGACCGACCCTTGAGTCATGCCATCCTGCGTCAACGGACCGTGACCGCTGTTCAAGTATCCACGACGCGCACCGCTGCCTTGCTGACTGGCGTTGTAGCCACGCTGCGGAGCCGGTGGAGGGTATCCAGCGCCTCCGGCAGAGCCAGGGTACGGGGCACCACCTGCCGCAGCATTCTGCTCGTAACGTGGGTCGAAACGAGAGTCGAGTGGCGGCAACGGAGTGTCACGACGACGGGTGAAGCCCGATCGGCTCTCACGGTTGGCAGCCTTCGGCTTCGGGAACTGCATAAAGGAAGGCTGGAGGTTGTTGAGCGGGCCTTCGACGACGAGCTGATGGTCACGGTAGTGGTTCAAGAGCGAGTTCCACAGCTCCTGCTTGGCGAGCACACGCGGGTTGCCAAGAACGATGACGCCATACTTCGCGCGAGTGAGAGCAACGTTCAGACGGCGGCGGTCGCTCAAAAAGCCAATACCTTGGTTTTCGTTAGATCGCACGCATGACAAGATAATGATATCCTTCTCACGGCCCTGGAACGAATCGACGCTTGCCACCTCAACGTCCTTGTACAACTGCGAACGCATCGAGCCGTTGCGCTGCATGTAGTTCACGACGTAGGCGCGCTGTCCTTCGTATGGAGTGATCACACCAATCTGGGCAGGAAGCACGCCGGCCTTGAGGAAGTGCGTCACAATCTTCTCGACGTTGCTGGCTTCGGTGCGGTTCAAGTAACTCGTACCCGACGAGCTGATTTCTTCTGCGCCGAGGCAGATGTAGAAGAAGTTCGGCTTGTTCGGGTTCGGCCACGGGAAGTCCACATTGCGCAGTACGCGATCGCTCGTGGCAACACCGTTCTGCAACTCGCCTTCGTAAAACGTGTTGGACGGGAACTCAGACAAGCAGGGGTGCATGCGGTACTGGACGCGAAGACGGAAAGGTCTGATGTCGAGTTTCAGCAGGCGATCGAAGAGAGACTGGTTAAGACCAGCTTGAGCTGCCTTCTTGTTCATCACGACTGGGCCCAACTGGCAGTGATCACCGACCATAACGACGTGCTTGGCTCCTTGCACGATCGGAATGAGGCACTCAGGCTCAGTTGCTTGGGTCGCTTCATCGATCAAGACCTGGCGGAAGCGGAAGTTCGAGAGACGAGGATCACCTGCACCAACGCACGTCGTACAAATGACATCAGCAGCTTGCAGAATTTCACGCTCCGCCGCACGCTTCAGCGACTTGAAACGCTTCTCGTCCTGGGACGACAACTCGCCTTGGTCATCCTTCAACTGCATCAGCTTGCGGAGATCCGCCTTGTCGGGGCTATCGAGCGACTTCACCATCGAGTGCAACGTCAGGTGTTCAACCGACGAAGCGACGGCCTCTCGGCTCTTCGCAGCGAGACGCACGACCTTCAGACCGGTCGCGCTGATCTTGGCCGTCAAGTGATCGACAGCAATGTTACTCGGTGCTGTGACCAGCACTTGGCCCATGTTCTGCTTCGCCATGTGGTACACGACGCTTGCCGACGTCACGGTCTTGCCTGTGCCAGGAGGTCCTTGGATTAGGCTCAACGGCTGCGACAAAACACCTCTGACGGCCTCCATCTGCGGTGGGTTGAGCTCAGGCAGCCCAGGCGCGGATACACGAACGTTCAGAGAGCGCGGCAGACGCAGCGCCTGCACGTCGACATCGTGGCCGAGGATCTTGTGGTACAAATAGCCCGTGAGCGACGTGTCATCAACAGCAAATGTCTTCAGAGCCGCCTGCATACGATCGAACGACGTCGCCTTCCACACAAAGTCAATCAAGTAACCGTCCGTGATCTCCACAGGAACGTTGTTGCTGCGCATCTCGAGCGTGACAGACGATTCGTCGATACGAAGCACGTGACCAGAGCCTTCCCACTCGCGACCGTAAATCATCGCTGAGCTTGGGCCGAGACGCATGCGAATTTCGTCGCCGGGGACGAGGCGAAGGTCCGAATCGGGGCGGTTGCTGCTGAAGGTGGCGTTGCGCTTCTTGTTGAGACCGATGTCCCAACGCACACTCACGTTGTCCTGGGTCTGCGCCTCCTTCATTTTCTTGTCGTAGTCGGCCTCCATCTTGACGAGCGGTCCGAAAATGTTCTGGTACTGGTAGCCGTCGTCGTACTTGATCTCCACCGAAGCCGGTTCGTCGTCGACGCCCGGGCGGTCGAGATCTTCCACCGTCGCCAGCGGGTTATCGCGCCAAAGCTCCTCGAGCTTGGCGATCTGGCTCGACGTGATCTGGCGCGAGCGCAGCTGCTCATGCTCCGACGGCACCTTGACGAGCCACGGCAGGAACGCGCGGTCTTCGATGAGCGGGAGCCACTGCGACATGTCCCAGCTCATGTCCTTGAGCGCGTTCATCTGGAGGCACGGGTCGCGGCAGAGCAGCACGACGACCGAGTCCTGCTTGGCCGGGATGAAGCCCAGCAGAAAGGCGTTGCGGCAGCCGCAGTTGTAGCACTCGAGCACGGTCTCGCCCAGCGGCGACTCCGGGTGGAGCGACACTTCCTTGTTCTTGGAGCGCACGAGGTGCTGGATGATGTGCGAGCCGGACGTGTTGCCGCGCGAGTTGCAGAACCACTTGTCGGTCGAGACGCACTTGACGACCGACGCCGGGTCGTGGAGCCCGCAGTACGCGCACGCGTGCGTCGGCAGCTCGCGCGCCGTGTAGTCGAGCTGGTCGTCGTCGCCGGCGTCGTCAAACGTGAGCTGCCCAAACTCGCCCACGAGCGCACTGCCGCCGTCGCCGCCCAGCGCGCTGTGGTACAAGTCGTGGCCGACAAAGCCGCCGGCGTTCCCGTCATCGTCGGCGCCCGCGGCCGCAGCAGTCTGCTCCGGCAGCTCGTACTGGTCGTAAAACTCGTAGGGCTGCGAGGCCAGCGAGTGGCCGTGGCCGCCGTCGAGCGGCTGCGTCGCGAGCGCGTCGTCTTCGCCCGTCGGGTCCACGAACGCGTACATGGACGACTGCGACATGCCCGGCTGCGACGCCTGCGTCTGGAACGCCTGCGAGTGCGCGCCGAACGCGAACTCGCGGTTCATTTCCGTTGCTTTCCGCTTCTTTCCTTTCCCCCCCTTTGGTGGAGTGAGGTGAGTGCACGTCGGTGGATCGAAATCACATGCTCCAGGCCCTCTCAAAATACATATACCCAAATCCCAGAAGGAAAAAAATGTTGTGACATATAATACGCCACTCAAACGAGGGACTCCGGCCGAGACGTTCTTGGCCTGAGATCTCTTTTCATTCCTCATTCCTCATTGCCATCGTCGTCGCCCTCGGCGTCGTCTCCGTCGTCCTCCTCGCCGTAGAACGCGCCTTCGTCATCATTTCCGCCGACTTCGTGGCCCCCCAGTCCGGCCGAAGCGGCGACGCCCCCACCGTCGTCGTCGTCCACGAAGTCGTCGTCCATCACGCCCGGATCAATCACGATGCCGTCCACATCCGCATCCCCGCCGTCCCCAGCACCACCATTACCCTCGTGGGCAGCTTCCCCGCGTTTCGCCGCGCGAAGCTTCTTCACCTCTGCGTTCTGCTCCTGTTGGATCGCACTGTCGTCGGGCAATTCGTTGCCGCCTCGTAGCGTCTGATCCACAGCTGCGAGATCCACGGGGCCGGCGTCCTCGGCTTCTGCATCGCCTTCTTGCTCGTCGTCAGACGCGTCTCCATTGTGCTCCGACTGGGCGCGCTCGCGCGCCGTGTAATCACACCGGAACCGCAGGAACGCGGCCTTGGTGAGCGCCATGGAGTCCTCGGGCATGCTAAAATGGATGGCAAAGAATCAATGGATGCAGCCTATGTCTACACTTGCTGAAATCTGGGAATACGTACCTCGGGTCGGCGTACAGCTCCAAGAAGCGGTCGAGGTCGTGCACGGGGAAAGGCGAAAAGCAGCTGCGTAGAAAGAGACGGAGCTCGTCTCGCGAGATGACACCGCGACCGTACGAGTCCAGGATGTGCCACTCTTCCTCCCACAGCTGCGCGTTGGCACGCTCCTGAGCCGCTTGTTCATCCTGCGGTGAAGGCTCCCCGGCACCACCTTCAGCTCCCGCATTAGGGTGTGTGGCATTATTCGAGGCAGTCGTCGACATGGTAGCAGTCGCTAGTCGTGGCACGATGGAGGACGAGGTTTCATTTGGAGCGTCCTTTGCGCCATGGTCGGCCGGCGTCGTTGAAGCGACCACGGGCACATGGCTATCCACGATCTTAAGAAACTCTGCGAGCCCACACAGCAGGAACAGTTTTAGCAAGGCACAAAGCGGTTCAAGCAGCGCTCTTCACACAGCCGTACCGGCGAGGTAGACTTCCCCCAGATCACGCACGTACGCCGGGTTGATGGAGAGCCCGAGCTGCCCCCGCGCCACACAACATTGTCAGTGTTCATCGTCCGGTTACTCAAGCGACCTCATTGAGATGAGCCACCCACCAGTCCGAAGATGCGCAGCACTTGGTCGGCGGATACGGCGCCGTCACCATCCGTGTCGAAATACCGGAAGATCTGCCGCGTTCAGTGTGTCATGTGCAAGCCAGATACAGAGAGAACACTGAACTCTAGGGCCGTACGGTGCGCAGCTCGTTGGTCTCCTGCTCCTGGAGCCGCTCGATGCGCGCGTTGAACGACGCCTGGAACGTCGAGTGGATCAGATCCATGCTTCAGGTGTGCTGTTGCGTCTTTGCGCCGAGGCGAAGGTCAAGCGGCGCACGAACAGTCGACTTGGGGACCAGAAATACAAGTACGAATCTACCCATGTATACTTCAAAACGGAGGATCTCAAGGAGTGGATACATGTATGCACAGAAGAGAGCCTGAGACATCATGCTCACACGTCGGAGACCGCATTGCAGATCTCTCTCTCTCTCTCTCTCTCTCTCACGTCAGCATCCGCCAGATCTCAGATCTCAGCAACACGGCGATCTACTTGCGGCGGAACGCGTCGTACTCAGCCTGCCACTTGGGGTTGCCGGCCACGATCTCGGTCAGCGCGTCCGCGAGAACCTTGACGCCGTGGTCGACGTGCCACTCGTCGGCCTCGAGGCCGCCGAACGAGAGGCGCAAGAAGTGGACGCCGTCCACGACCGAGTGGATCAGGAAGATCTTGCCGGCGTCGTTGACCTTGCGCAGCAGCGCCTCGTTGAGCTCGCGGCCGCCGAACGAGATGTAGAAGCACACGAGCGCCATGCGCACGGGTGTGAAGATCGTGAAGCGGCCGTCCGCGAGCAGCTGTTGCTCGGCGCGCTTGGCGAACTCGATCGAGTGGCGGATGTGCGTGCGCAGGCCGTTCGCGCCGAAGCGGCGCATCGTGAACCAGAGCTTGAGCGAGCGGAAGCGCCGGCCCAGCGCCACCTGCCAGTCCTTGTAGTTGACCTGCGACATAAAGTCGTTCTTGAGGTACTCCGGGTCGAGCGCGAGCGCCTGGATGAGCGGGCGGCGGTCGCGCACCCAGAGCAGGCTGCAGTCGCTCGGGATCATGAGCCACTTGTGCGGGTTGATGCAGAACGAGTCGACGTCCTCGACACCGGCGAGCCAGTGGCGGTACTCGGGGCACACGGCCGCGGCGCCGCCGTACGCGCCGTCCAGGTGGATCCACACGGGCTCGCGCTGCGCGCGCGCGACCTTGACGAGCGCCGGGAGCGGGTCGATCGCGGTCGTCGAGGTCGTGCCGACCGTCGGCACAAACAGGAACGGCACGAGCCCGGCGGCCACGTCCTTGGCCATGGCGGCCGCGAGGTCGTCCGGGTGGAGTCCGTAGTTGCCCTCGTCGGCGGCGCCGCGGCGCGTCTTGACCACGCGCAGGTGCGGCAGGTCCAGCACGAGGCAGCCCTTCTCGCCGATCGAGTGGGTCTGGTCCGACACGTAGACCACGAGCTTGGCGGCCTTCTGGACGCGCGCGTCGCCCTCGAGCCCCTGGAGCGCGCGGTTGCGCGCCGCGACCATCGTGCACAGCAGCGAGTCGCTGGCCGTGCCCTGGATCACGCCGCCGCCGGGCGAGGTCGAGAGGAACGTCTCGGGCAGCTCGAGCAGCTTGGCCATCCAGTCGCACATGGCGATCTCGAGCTCGGTCGCCGCGGGCGCCGCGACCCACGAAAAGCCCACGACGTTGAGCGACGCGCAGAGCATTTCGGCGAGCGCGCTCGGCTCGCTGCCGAAGGTCTTAAAGTACGCGAAGAAGTTGGGCGACGACCAGTGCGTGAGCCCCGGGAGGATGATCTTCTCCGTGTCCTGGAAGATCGCGTCGTACGACTCGGGCTCCTCCGGGCAGCTCGTCGGCAGCTGCGCGATGATGCTGCCGGGCTGGGCGTTCGAGCGGATGGCGTACTTGCCCGGGCCGTCGTCGCGGCGCTGGAGGTTCTGGTGGTACTTGACGATGAGGTCCACGAGCCCGGCGGCCGAGTCGTGCATGGTCGTCGGGTCCATCGGGTTGAGCGGCTTGGTGGACGCGAGCGCGAGGCGGCGGCGGCGGCGCTCGTAGGCGGCGTACAGCGCCGCGCCGCCCACGAGGCCGGACGCGAACAGCGCCGACGACGCCAGCAGCGACGACGAGGCGCCGGAGGAGGCGCCCGCGGAGGAGGAGGCGGACGCGGCGGCGGAGGAGGCAGACGCGCTCATGCTGAGCGGGGAGGGGGAGTCCGTGGTGCTGCTCAATTGCAGAAGTGAGCTCATGCTGAGTGTCGGCGCCGTTGAGATGACGTGGTGGCGTGATTGTGACAGGACTTGAATGTCATTCAAATGAGGTTTTTGTATCCACCAATCAGCATGCGTGTTCGAAAAGATGGATAACTTGTCCACAGCTGTTTGCGCAATACAGACCTCCAATTGGTCAGTTATATCTCGTCGAATGATGATGATTGGTGAAAAATATGCGTCATGGATGAGACGGCAAGTTGCGCCGATTGCCATGGAAGACGAACTTGGACGAAACGGCGGTCGGGCCGATCACAGGCCTTTCGGCGGGTTGGCAGGTTTTCGGCCCACAAACCCGTTTTTGTGATTCCATCTATGGAATCGACAAAACGGGTTCTGTAGAACTCTCGTAATCAAGACTGTGAGTCATAACCCGCGGGTTTTCCGAAATTCACGTGATCATTACGAAAAGCAATCCATTGTGTACTCATATCGTATATGACAGAAGCACGCTCTTCGTGCAGCTTCTGACAAGAGACACGCCGCCTCCCCAACCAGTCCGACATCTCTTTTTCGCCCTCCGTGCTGGCAATAGTACGGTAGTGATGACTGGAGGATCCTTCCGCCCGCGGATCCAAATCGAACACGGTGCGTTGATACCTACCAGGGGGTTCGAAGGTTCGATTGGTCGGGTGCGATCGGGTTTCTGCGTTCGATTGTCCTCACGCGGCCCCCCACCTGTCGCAGAAACGAGGACGACCTGGCGATGTACGCGGAATTCGCCCCCCCTCGCGCTCCCGAGACGACCCAAAGCCTGAAATGCCCCCCACTCGACAACTCACAAACTGCCCTGTACAAGGCATTATCCCACACAAGAAATGTGGCCGTCCGCGTTTGGTATCATCACTGTCAACCTCCCGGGCGTCGTGGCCTGCGTGCTCCTGCTGGCGACGCTGGCGCTCGCGGCCTCGGCGTGGCGCTCGCTCACGACCAAGCACATTACAGAGCTACAGCGCCAGGTGACCCAGCCAGCGACCGAGACCGAGCCGGATGCCGAGTCGCTTCAGCTGTACACGACCGAGGAGATCAAGCGGCGTGCGCTCTCGTGCGGCCGCGCCGAGTGCGCTCAGGCGGCGGGCTCGTCCACCTCTTCGAGCTGCGCGCACTACCGCGCGCTGGTCGGGTACCTCGAGGCCTTTCTGGCCAAGCCGCACGCGGACGTCGGCCGCGCCGGCCCCGTGTGTCCGTTCGTGCCGCTCTCGCTCAAGAAGCAGACCGTGCTCGTGGGCATGGTACGCACCCAACCGACCGTCAACGGGTCGTCGTTTGGCGTCGACGAGATGGTCGCGCTCATGCGCCGCCAGCGCGAGCGATTTTTGCGGATGGAGCCCACGAGCGGCCGCATGAAGCTATACAAGGCCATGGTGATCGGCTTCCCGGACATCGCGGATGAGGACGCGCCGCGTCTGATCGACCGCGTGCAGCGTCAGCTCAAGAGCGAGTTCACGCTGAGCGGCATGATGATCGGCGAGTTCCACCGCCAGAACAAGACGCCGGGGCTGCGCAACGCGGCGTTCTGCCCGCTGCAGACGCCCGTGCCGGCGCTCGCGATCCGCTTCATGGTGCCCACGGACGTGCTCTTCCTCAAGCACGACGCGGCGTACTTGGAGGCCTACCTCTCGACCATCCCGGACAACCCGACGAACGCACCGTACCGCGCGGAAGCACACCAGGCGATGCAGGAAATCCACGGCAACAGCGACCATGGCCAGGCGGTCTACTAGACGTATCAACTTGAGAGAAAAAAAAGTAAAGAAGTATCAACTCGAGCCAAGGCGTGCGCGTGGACATCCCTCGGAGTATACCAATCGAGCACGCGCGCCAGAAAGTGATCCCCCGCTAGAAAAGATGTGAATACAAATCTCGACCCAAACCGAGAGTTCATTGAAGAACGCTACACGTTCTTCGCATCAGCCAGTCCAGTGCCCTAGAGACTGTAGGAAAGTTCGTACAGTAGCTTGGAGTCCGCATGAACACTGTCTTACCTGACGGCGTATAGTGAAACCAAGTGATTGGCTAGTCAGGCGGTTCTTGCCACGCACCATCCAGCTGTAACGGGTGCGAAAGTCGGGCCGCCTGCGTTTCCTTTCATGATCAGCGGGACTTCAAGGATCCGCTTTTGCTCCAAAATGCGGCTCTGTGAGAGACGGCATTGCACAGTACCACGAACGATAAAAATCCATCGGCTTCCATTGACATCAGAAGAGTCTACGACGAACTCTCCCTTGAGATTTACACTGTCTAGCGTCCTACCCGCTACAAAAAAGATAAAATGCACACACATCGAACCGTCGGTCGACGGACTAGCGGCCCACGCGCGTTTACTGGGAGCCGCCGACGTCCGGTTGCTTGGTGCCGGCGTGGCTGCCACGACCACGGCCGTGGCCCTTGCCACCGGCGCTTCCGTGCGGACGGCTGCCGTCGTGGCTGCCACGCGGACCACCGTGCGGCGGGCGGCCACCGGCAAAGCTGCCGTCCTGGCTGCCA